>OX422211.1:187431862-187701862 GCA_949130495.1 Sambucus nigra | reverse complement strand
ATATTTATTTCGTTAAAAATCATCAGTATTTGAATTTATCACCAGTGTTTAAACTTAAGGATCATTTTGAACGCTTCTCATCTAACAACTGATATCATTTACCTTATTGATTCAGTTTACCCTAGCACTTTGTGTCATTTTTCTATAAGCATCAGTATTAACTATGAAGTAGATTGACGTGTGATTCCACAAAACATTCTACTTAGCCTACTGGTCTCAGATGATTGAGAGATGTGATGCTTTGTACATACGTATGAGTGCCACTTTAATTGTGTTCATAGCAGGTTACTTTTTCCCAAAAGTTTTGGGTTGATTGATTATTATTATTATGGGTTAACTTATGGATTAATTATGTTTATAACCTTGAGTGAACTAGTATGAATAGGATTATTAGTTTAAAACTCCTTGACTTTCTTTACATGATCCTAAATAAACTCATAATGAACCGTATTTCTTAAACGGACTAGTCACTAAGAAATTGTGAATTCCAACATTTTAATGTTCGTATAACCTGATAAGTATGCAATTATCAACTCATTATTATCAAACATTTTAAACACTCATTCTATACATACTCCAACTCTCATTTATATCTATATCATTGTTATAGAAATGGTAGAGCCTAGTTAGCATTTTTATGATAATTCCTTCCTTCTCCAAATGCGTCAAGAGAATGAAGATAGTATCTCTTCCCTATTAGAGGCAAAAACTAGTCACCTGTTTGCCTATCTGACCATGTGGGCATAGATTACGCCAGATGGGAGCAAGGAGTTGCACTTTTCAATTTTCTATATTATCGTGTATACTAAAAACATGTAACTCACCCCTGTGGTGGTTCAACCCTATGTAAACATATTAATAATGAATAAAGTTGTATCATTATGCCTTAGCTTTGATTCATTTCTTTATGTGTACTTCTTGTTTATTCATATCAAAAATCAACGTGTGATAAGTTGGTATCAGAGCATGTTTTAAATCAAAACATATCATCGGGTTAGCATTTTATGTGGGAAATAAATAAGATATTAGTTATTTGATTTTTTCGTAACTTCTTTTATTACTATTATTATTATATGTTAAACCCATTTTGCAGTATGGACGCATGTGATACAATCCTATTTAACATAGATCTCGAGCCAGACAACAGATGAGAACACATGTTAGAGAAGAGGCTCTGGCCAGGTTAAGGGAAATGATTCTTGGAGTAAAAGAAAATTGGGTAGGTTTAGGTAATGACATTAAAAGGATGGTGTTGATCAACAGAGCGTTGGGCAATATGAAAGTAATTCGAAAGGTAGATGATTTTGCCAGTGATTTGGTCATTCTTCAAGAAGTTATAAATTTGGCACTTGCAGACGAACTGCCAGCTCCACTAATGTACCCTAAAACTACATATAATGATGAAATTCACAAAAGATATTATTCCACCACCACAGGTGACTCGACTGACGATGCAGACCAAGGAGATTATCTAGCTAGCCCAAAGTTTACATCCAGTGGCGAAGCAGTCGTTCCTACTTAAAAGAACCAAACATTAAAAGTTGTTTTAAATGTTGTAGAATATAACTTTATCTTCACTGATACGGGTTATGATGTATAATAGTATTGTACCATATAACTTTATTTGGAATATAGTAGGCTTGCTACTTCATTTTAGTTATAACTTTTTTTATTTAAACTGTTCTATTTTAGGATGGTTAGTACTCAAATCCCTTTTGCTAGAACTCAACCTGAACAGACTCAACCTGAAGGAATCATGCGATGTCTCCAGGAACTTACTATGTTAGCTCGAAAATAACAAACTGATCGTTCTACTCCTCAGGATGTTTCCAAAGATATTCATAGAATGAATGATTTTAAGGAATTTCTAAGACAATAACCCCCATGTTTTCTTAGGAATCCAGGTGCTAATGAAACTGAGAAATGGATGCACCAAATTGTGAAAATTTTGAATGGAATACGTATAGATACTAATCTCTGAATAACTTTAGTCGCTTATATGTTTGAAGGTGAAGTCGATTTCTAGTGGCAAGCGGTTTTACGCAATCAAAATGTTATTAATTTTAGATGGGAACAATTTGAGGATACTTTCTTTAAAAAGTACTTTACCGAAACTGAGCGAGACCAATAAACCATTAATTTATTAAAATTACAACAAGTTAACCTTTCAAAAGCCCAATACGATGCTAAGTTTACAAAACTATCTCGTTGTGCAATGTAACATGTGGATACTTAGATAAAGAAATGCAAGCAGTTTGAAAGAGGATTACATCCAAGAGTTAAAAATTTAATTGCTCTGTTACAAATCCGTGAGTATTCTCCGTTAATTGGCATTGTGGCCACTTTGGAATGCAATTCTTCTACCATAATTCGATCTTCAACCCGAACCATCAGAAATAACCACATCATCATTCTAGACTTCATCCATATACGAACTTGAGTGGGCAAGCTTATTCCCAGATCCTTCATAACACAACCCATTCCAAAATTCTTTATCACGAATATCATAAAGTAGGACATATTTGACCCCAATGTCCTAAGATAAAGTCAAATCAAATCCGTCTCTAGCCAAATAAACCCTTACAATATCCAAAATTTCATTATGTTCCAAATCACTCCTAACTAACCCATAGAGTTAAGCCAATCCCGAATCATGGGAGGAATTATGGTATACGACCTATACGAAATCCACATCATGTGATAAAGTATAGCCATATTTCAACGTATTCCTACACGTATTTTATTTAATTTAGGATCGTATTCTTTTATTAGACTTAGAATAGATAAATTATTACAATTATCTCTAATATCTTTAACTAGCCCATTGGATATTGAGTTACCAACAAGTGAAACCAATACACCAACGCAAGGTTATATAAATTGTAATTTCAGCTTCGTCTAGGAACCCTCTTTGTCAACTTGATAATTCTAGATATTCATGGTTTCGATATTATTATTAGAATGGATGTGTTATGCGAACATCGCGCTTATATCAATTTCCAAGCTAAGGAAATTCATTTTCGAAATGAAAATAATTGTTCTTTTATGTTTCAAGGATCAGGTCCATCAGAACCTTCAAATTTCCAAATTCATATTTCTTTTCTAATTCTAAATCTCTTAGAACAATTTGAAGACATTTTTCCCAAGTATTTACCAAGATTATACCCTCCTAGATAAATTGAGTTTAGTATCAATATTTTTCCTAGTACACTTCCTATTTCAATACCTCCATATCGAATGGCTCCTTTAAAATTTCGTACCCAATTATATGATCTTTTAGAAAAAGGTTTCATTCAACTAAGTTCATCACCTTGGGGAGCTCCGATATTATTCGTTAAGAAACATGATGGAAGCTTTAGACTATGCATAGATTATTGTAAACTGAAATCAGTAAGTATTAATAATAATTATCTTTTACCCCGAATGGGAGATCTATTTGATCAAGTTTGAGCAGAAAGGGTCTTTTCTAAAATATTACGCTACGGTTATCATCAGTTACGCGTTAGAGAGGAAGACATTCTGAAAACTTCTTTTCGAACTCGTTATGGACATTTTGAATTTATGGTAATGCCATTTGGTTTAACAAACGCCCAGGAAGCTTTAATGGATCTAATGCATAGAATTTAGACCTTTTCTTGACCAATGCGTTATCTTTTTTATTGACAATATTCGCGTATACTCTCAAAATCTGATAGAATATGGACAGCATTTGAAGCCAGTCTTAAGTACTCTTAGAAACCATTGGTTATATGAAAAAAAGAGCAAATGTGACTTCTCAATGAAGGTGTGTCCATCCCCGATCCTCGTCGTGCGGGTGGGCGCGTAGAGGAAAGGATCCTTTGGGTCCCGTGCGTCCCTTTAGAGAGCGCTTCGACTGGCGTCATTTGTGGTGTAAAAATGTAGAGAGATTCAGAGTCGCCAGTCTATTTTATCAAAACAGACAAAAGAAAAAAGAGGAAGCCACCCCGAAGGATGACATCCAAAGACATACTGGTGCGTGCGAAACCAAGATGATTCGAGAAGGGTTCGGAGGCTTAGTTATGAAATGGGAAGGTGTTACGCACCCATTCCTTTTGGTCTCTCATGAATATTTGCTATTTTCATTTTTTTCCCCCGTGATATGTGTGCATGTGTATATATAGAATGGAGGTAGGAATCCGTGACTTGTATCATGGAAAAGATAAAGTGAGTCATCCGTAGGAAGATATAAGAATAATAATAAAAAAAATAAGATTTACGCGATTACTCCTACGTTGATCATTATAATGGAACGATAATGCATATGGAGTAATGCGTCACTAAGGGCAAGTATATAGAATATAAGAAAAATGTATTTAGAGAAGATAAAAAATGAGAGAAAAGGTGAGAAAAAGGACTCGAGTCTCGGGTTTTACCCTGAGACGCCTATGTAGCCTATAAAGGCATCAAAGTCCACATAGTTCGCATACAAAACGAGGGGTGGGGGTTATCCCTTAAATCCAAATGGGGAATCTCTTATTTGTAAGTGTGTGTGTGTGTGTGTGTAGAAAAAGTGTGGAAAAAGTGTGAGAATCCCTACTTAGAATTTATGAGCAAACCCTCTTTTTCTTGTTTTTTGGGTTTTATGAAAATAAAAGGTGTACAATAATACTAAATAAAATGTATATTAGGATGTGTGAGATGAGATAATAAAAGTGCTAAATAAGAAAACAAGTTATTGGGAATTTAAGAGAATGTAAGAGAGAGTTTGAGAAAGTTGGACCTTCTTGAAGATCTTGAGCTTGATCTTGAATGTTGGAGAGCATCCCCTGCACTTGGATGATGATGGAGAGCGGATAATGCACCAAGTTTGATGAAAATTATGATGAAAGTGGAAGTAAAAAGGGGATTTGGGTGTTGAAATCATGCTGCCTTCGAGAGAGGTTTCTGGGATTCGTTCAGAGAGATTTTTATCAGATCTGGGCTCCCCATGCAAATGAGGTGAAGGCCACATTTTATAGGCCCAGGTGAGTGCCCATAGGCATAGACTTATTCCTGCCTATTAGCAGGTGCCGATAGGCAGGGTCTGGAACCTGCCGTTTGGCAGTGCGCTTCAGGCTTTTTCGAAAAATCGGCCGTCGAGGGGAAACCATTGGTCAGAATCATTTATGGGGCATACCGTTGGAAAGGTAATTCAGATACCTTTGAAAGTCCTTTGGATAGATCCTGGTTTTGGGAGTTGACTTTGGGTCAAATATGGCTCGGAAGCATTTATTGGTCCATTGGACGGGGAATCGCTCGATCGCAAATGGTTCGTTTGTCCGCATGGTAAGTCTGATTCGTGCAAAGGGTGGACCATTGGAAAGGTTAGGATATGTACTTCGACATTACAAAGAGTTTGACCGGATTTAGGGAGTTAACTTTGGTCAACCGGGCCCGAGAAGCGTTCGGTGACCTCCCGGAGTCAAACGGATCATTCGTCCGCATTAAAAGTCGGAATCACGCACAGGATGGACCGTTGGAAAGGATATTTAGTTAACTTTGAAGATTCATTCAAAATCAGTTGAGATGAAGAGTTTACATAGATCAAACAGAGCCCAGGAGTGCCCGATGGCTTATGGGTCAGGTTTTGGACACAAACGGATCGTTCGTCCGCATGGTAAGTCAGAATTATGCACGGGGTGGACCGTTGGAAAGGGAATTCAGTGCCCTTTAAAGATTCATTCAGTCTCGATCGCGATAAAGAGTTTGAATTTTGGGTCAAATTGAGCCGGGGAGTGCCTGATGGCCTCCAGGTCAGTACTCGGGACATGACCTGAGTTTACGATGATGAAGGGAGGTACTAGGGACTGAAGGCGACTTAAGGGGGTAACAGAATGGGGTGTCTATAGAGCCCCTGGATGGGTGAGTTTGGAACAGATGATGACCATCGAATAGACACCATATGATGCTCTGGAGGGAGTATGACCGATTTAGAGGGTCGAGGCCGATTCTGAGGACCTAAGAAGTGTACTGGGGATGATTAATTCTACGAGTCAAAGCCAAATCTATAGGATTAGGGTAAAGGTCTAATAACCGAGGTCAATTCTGACCTAAGAGTAGTGACGATCGAGACCGAGGTCAATTCTGACATAACTCAGGTGGCGATCCAAGATCGGGGCCGATTCTGACCCAAGAGTGGTGACGGCCGAGGATCGAGGTCAATTCTGACCTAACTCAGGTGACAATCTAAGACCGGGGCTAATTTTGACCAAAGAGTGGTGACGGCCGAGGATCGAGGTCAATTCTGACCTATCTTAGGTGACGATCCAAAACCGGGGCCAATTCTAACCCAAGAGTGGTGACGACTGAGGACCGAGGTCAATTCTGACCTAACTCAGGTGACGATCCAAGACTGGGGCGAATTGTGACACAAGAGTGGTGACGACCGAGGAACGAGGTCAATTCTAACCTAACTCAGGTGACGATCCAAGACCGGGGCCAATTCTAACCCGAGAGTGGTGACGACCGAGGACTGAGGACCGAGGTTAATTCTGACCTAACTCAGGTGACGATCCAAGATCGGGGTTAATTCTGACCCAAGAGTGGTGACGACCGAGGACCGAGGTCAATTCTGACCTAACTCAAGTGAAGATCCAATACTGGGGCCAATTTTAACCCAAGAGTGGTGACGATCAAGGACCGAATTCAATTCTGACCTAACTCAGGTGACGATCCAAGATCGGGGCCAATTTTGACCCAAGAGTGGTGACGACTGAGGATCGAGGTCAATTCTAACCTAACTCAGGTGACGATCCAAGACCGGGTCCAATTCTGACCCAAGAGTGGTGACGACCGAGGATCGAGGTCAATTCTAACCTAACTCAGGTGACGATCCAAGATTGGGGCCAATTCTGACCCAAGAGTGGTGAAAATTGAGGACCGGGGTCAATTCTGACCTAACTCAGGTGACGATCCAAGACCGGGGCCAATTCTGACCCAAGAGTGGTGATGACCGAGGTCAATTCTGACCTAAATCAGGTGACGATCCAAGACCAGGGCCAATTTTGACCCAAGAGTGGTGACGACCAACGATCGAGGTCAATTCTGACCTAACTCAGGTGACGATCCAATACCGAGGCCAGTTCTGACCCAAGAGTGGTGACGATCGAGGATCGAGATCAATTCTGACCTAACTCAGGTGACGATCCAAGAACGGGGCCAATTCTGACCCAAGAGTGGATGAAGATTGGATTTTGATTTTTCTGGAGAAAGAGCTTTGTGATTTTGATCTGATGTGGGGAGCTGATAGCTGGGGAAGCTTTTAGGAGACCTCGTAGGGGGATAACCTATTTTGGGTGCTGTAAGAGAATTCCGCGGGGGAAGTGATCAGGTGATCCTTAGGGATCCTTCGGATCTTTGTCGGGAGGAGTTTTCACTTGGTTTTTTGAGGATTCCACTGGGGAAGAGGGGTTCCGCTTGAGGGAATGCGAATTTTCTTGGTAAAAAGGCTTTAAATCCTTCCTGGGAATTTTATGGGGATTTTTCGAGGCTTTCTAGTATTTCTAGGAATTTCTGTACGAAATTTAAGGGGGTTGCCGATCAGCATAGTATGAAGGGTGCCATTCGGGAGTGGAACGAACTTTTGGGCTACCTTAGAAAGGCAAGGGGTCAGTGCCGATCGGTAGGGGTGGCCATAGGCCCGAGGCCCGCCAAGCCCGCCCAACCCGTCCAATAAAAAAATAGGGCTTGGGTAAGGTAAATAGGCCCGCAAAATGGGCTTCGCAAAATTTTATAGGCCCGATTTTTTTTCGGGCGGGCTTGGGCATGAGTTCTTAAGCCCGATGAGGCCCGGCCCGGCCCGAGGCCCGAAATATATATATATATATATATATATATATGTGGGGGGGGGGGACTTCTATAAATATAAAAACGTATACCAAGTCTTTTCATGTAAAGTGAGAAACTTTATATATGGACTTTGTAATATATGGAGTTTAAAACAGATTTTTAATTAAAAAAATTGGTCTTTAAATAAAAAAATAGGTATTTTAATTTAAAAAAAATCTTTTAATTAACATAATAGGGCCCGATCGGGCGGGCCTGGGTAAAGAGCTTTCAAATATGGGCGGGCTTGGGATTACATAATAAGGCCCGATCTAGGCCCGAGCGGGCTTGGGATAACAATTAATTTTTCAAGCCTGGCCCGAGCCCGACCGGGCCTGCCCAGGCCCGGCCCACAGCCACCCCTACCGATCGGTATGGTAGAGGGAGGTGCCGATCGACATGGCACTTGGCATCCTATATAAAGGGGGCGAATCACCCCCATTTTTTCACAGCTTCTTTTGCCTTATCTATCTCTGCGATTCTTCTACAAATCATTCTATCATTCCGATCTTCAAGAAATGTCGCTTTCGTGAGCACTACAGTCCACCGGGAGTGGTTGATCGTTGATGACTGGGTGAATCTGGCGTGGAGGGCTAGGGAGCCTCTTGCTTTGGGGAGTGAGAACTCCTTTGATGCATTTGATCCTGTTGAAAATGAGCGGACCTTGCTGTGGGAGCCATCGTATCATCGCTCTTTGAGAGTGATCCTCGACGGTTATGTAAGTAACCCGGCCATTGTCATTCTTCTCTTTCTGGTGATTTTTCTTTCTTGACTTTTGATGAGACTTTTCTTTTTGCCAGTCCGATATTTCTTTAAAGAACATGAATGCCCGTGGGACATCGGGGCTCAAGGATGTCTGGGAGCATCTCCCACCTGCAGTGCATTGGGTGGTCTCATCAGTGGGTTTTGGGCGGTTGGCATCGACGATGGATAAGACGCCTCGTTCGACAACGGTCCTGTGCTCTTTGGGAGAGAGGTGGTGGGACACTACGCACACCTTTCATTTCAGCTTTGAGGAGATGATTGTGACTCCCATAGATGTGCAGTAGCTGCTGGGGCTGGATTGTGAGGGATTGCAGATAGAGGTGGATCACTCTTTACGGGTGCGACCGGAGGCAGTGCGTGCGACACTTGGTGATGTAGGGAGGATAGTCTCTGGGGATTATATCCGGCTTTCCCTACTGAAGGATGTTCTGCTGAGTAAGGTGATTGATGTGGAGGACGGGCTGCAAGTGAGGCAAATGGCCCAGTTATTCATTCTTCTGGTGCTGGGAGGTTTCATGGTGGCGTCGAGCGACGACGTCGTTCATTTATGGTTTATGCCGTACTTGAGGATGTTTTCGAACATCACTTTCTATGATTGGGGGAGTTTGACCTTGGCAACCCTTTACTTTTCTTTGCACGCATTTAGTCAGTGCTACTGGAAGACCTTTATTGGGGCCACGTACCTTCTTGATGTATTCTTCTGTTTGTGCATTTCTTTTCATGCATTCACATTTTCCTTTCATGCACTCTCATTTTCCTTATCCGTCTCTTTTTGCTTGTGAATATAGACGTGGTTCTACGAGGTGATTGGGTGAAATAACCCGCTGACTGCTGTGAAGGATGACACTATTGGGGACTTCTGTCGATTGTATCGATGGCGTAAGGCCAATCGACAGTCGAAGGGATCTCTTTCCCCGGAGGCGGTGCGTCAGGTCTTTAATGACCTGACTAGTGGTAGGGTAAGACTCCTTCCATTTTAATCTTGGTTTTTGCTCCTTCTGATCTTGTATTGATTTATGCTCTCTCATAGATTTTTAGGTGACCTTTTACCCATGGGGGACAGCCATTCAGGATGCGGGGGCGACCGGGGTGAACGCGCAGATGAGGCGTTTATTGGCGCATGAGTTCTGCCATTCCTGGTACCTCGGGGAGAGGGTGGTTCATCAGATTGCTGAGGAAGAGTTGGTGGTGCCACTCGCGCAACCTCCTACGTTTATGAGGCAGGAGCGACTGATGTCAGAGGATGAGAGGACCGCGGTGATGATCGGAAAGTCCTACTTACTATACACCGATACGGCTGCACCGTATGACTATATAGATTTTGTGATGAGTTGGTTTATGGCACCCAGCATATATGGTGCACTACCCTTCCCTCCAGTGAGTTCGAGTCCGGTGGTGGGATCTTCCCACAGTGGTAGTGGTCCGTCGGAATCTACGGCGGCGGTGACCTTAAAGGTCCCTTTTGTACGGCTGCATACCCCTTCATACAACATTTGGCGAGATGATGGAGGGATGGTGTCTATGCTGCATCATCCTCATGCGATGGATTCGAAGGAGTTGGGTTTCACAGAGGAGGTCTTTCGACCTGCAGTATACCTTTCTGTTCCTTTCTTTCTTTCTTTTCTGTTTTGGTCATCCCGCATTTGACACTGATTTCACCTTTTCTTTCAGTAAGTCCGGGTGTAGACCGCTTGGCTTAGGGAAATTAGAGACTGGATATCTTCAGTGACTGCCCATATTCAGGAAGCGGTTCCCGTTCCTTCTTGCTTGGCGCTGTCTACCTCGTCTGGAGAGGACTCTGGCTCGGGTAGTGGTGGCACATCGTCTTGCAGTAGGGGGAAGAGAGCACGCCGCAAGGGTGGAAGCTCTTGAGAGAGAAAGAGAAAGAATGTGGGTTTGGGCTAAGTCTCATTGTTTTTGCTTTTTCTTTTTATTTCCTGCAAAGATGATGTAACACAGAAAACAGGTATATGCAATGCAATGGAGTTTTTTTTTGTTATCTTTTATTTAATGATGAATGAATGCATGCACATGCTCTTTTTACTTTGCTGCTGAGACCGTAAAAAGGAATATCTTTGAGATTTTTTTTAAGGAAAGTTTTTTATTAAAAAGGGGAATTAAAGGGATTTTAAAATTCTGTTGAGAATATTAATTTATTTTTATTGAGTTTTCTGATTTGACAAAAGAGGAAAAAAGAGAAATTTCTAAAAATGGGGGGGTTGCCGATCGGCAAGCACCCTGACTTACCTATCGGTAGTTCAGTCTAGTCCCATCAATTCAAAGCTTTGAATGGTACCCTCTTCAGCCTTTGGTACCTTGTGGGGTAGGATTCCCTCCGATTTTTGCAGGGATTATGTCCCTTGTGAGGATTTTCAAGTATAAAAAGGGGTAAGGGTGGAGTGTTTTCATCAAACCTTTGCATTCTTACCTACTTGCCCACCATCTCTTAGCCTTGCAAGATGGCTCTCCCTAGTAGCACCGAGTTTGCCAACTACCTCGAAGCCTTAGAAGCTATGTTCTCTTACAATTTCGACTACGATGCTTTCAACATGCGTCGAGGCTCCTTGTGGTGCAATCATCCTATTGAGTGGAATATGCTCATGGCGGCAGTACAATTTTGGTACCCCAAAGACCATATATTCCACTTTGGGTTGGAAGAAGTCCCTACGAGGATTTTTCTGCCACAATGGGTGTAAATCCCAGTGTTGCTGCGGCTTTTGCCAGAATTTTCCCGTTCTTCTAGGGATTTATTGGTCGGTCTTCTTCATATTTCACCTTTGACGGCTAGATCATTGGTTGCTGGAGGAATGATCTCCCTCCTGGTGTTGCTGCAGTCCGTGCATTTGCGGGAAGTAGGTTATGTTGGCTATGCTGGAGCCGTTGTTCTCGGTCTGGTCTCAAAATTATTCCTGGTGACTGGGGAATTATAGGTGGACCCACAACTTGCAGTCATTACTTCATGGATTTCATACTTTCGTAATCCTGCGACGGTGATATTGGCGGAGACTCTGAATGGTCTGGATGCGTGGAGAGAAGGCCGTTCTGACGTTTTGAGGGGGAGCCCTGTGATGCTGTTCATGTGGTTGTCTGAAAGATTTTTCTTATCGACTCCTCCAGAATATCCCTTATCAGCCGTACCCAACTTCTTTTCGCGCTACTTCATCCGTGTTGGCCTGTATGTTGAGAACTGGGAGAATTGGCTTGTGGAGCATGGGGCTTGTGGTCTGTATTTGTCAGTGCCTTAGTGGGGACAGTTGCAACCTATTCTGGAGCTAGGAGAGTATTCATATGTGAGGCTGGTTGGTCTCAGACAGACCTCTTTTTATTTCCTTTGGCGGATTTTGCGCCAATTCGGCTGGATGAAGGTCGTCCCCCTCGGACCTCAAACTTCTTTCCGGTAGAAGATTTGACTGAGCGTCTGCATCTGTTTCTTGGGTCTCTGTGGGAAAATTGGCGTCCATTGACCCGTCCCTCTCAGTCTGTTGGGAAGGTTTGTCATGTCCCCAAAGATTATATGAAGTGGTTGTGGAGGAAAGTAGTCATCAAGATGTTGGCGGTGGAGACTGGACAAAGATGGTTTGTTTTATCTGACTCCATGGAAGGGGGTGTTGTGTTTTTTTCGAAAATGGTTACGGATCATCGATCCTTGGAATGTTTACGGTACTCTATTCAAGCAGGGGAAACTTAGGGGCCTCAGGATGTAGATGATGAAGGTGCAGGCTCCTCTGGTAGGTGTGGGTAGGACTTGTGTGGAGTTTATTTGTGTGATAGGTGTGGGGATTTTATTTGGCTTTTTATGGTAGTGGGGAAGGGAGTTATCCGTTCCTTTTTCTTATGTAATTCGTACTGTAATTTCTTATTAATGAAATAAATAAGTTTCTGATCATCCAGCTGTGCCTTTCGATGATTTTTGTATTTTGAATTATCCATACTGATCGCTAAGGCATACATTATCCTTTTGTTCAAATAATTTTAGAATGAACCGTCGTTCTCGGAGGTAAGAAAAGAATAGTATTTTGTGAAAAAGAAAGGGGTCGCACTCATGTGAGGTGTATGAGTTGCCTACGTACCTCTAGGGTTTTTTGAAAATGTTTTAAAATAGTTTTTGTAGAGGATCAGGCCCACGTAGTTCTAGGTAGAGGGAAATGAAGAGTTTTTTTTAAGAATAGAAAGGGGATAAGAAGATTCGTAGCGCGTCGAGATTTCGAACTAGGGGTAGAATTTCTTGAGACGGTATAGATTGACTGGACGAGCCATCTCTTCCCCATCTAGGTCAGAGAGCATGCCGGCACTACCGGATAAGATTTTCTTCATAATGTAGGGGTCAATCGAATTAGGCTTGAATTTCCCTCTAGGGTCCCAGATGGTATCTATTATCTCTTTAACGGCTAAATCCCCCTCCCGAACACCGCGGTCCTTGACTTTCTTATTGAATGTCCATGTTATTCGGCGATGGTACCCCTGTATGTGGTAAAGAGCCTTTAATCTTCTTTCATCTAGGAGGGCTAGCTCATCAAGACGGCTTTGGCACCAGTCTTCTTCACTAACCTTGCTTTTGAGCATGACGCATAGCGAGGGTATTTCCAGCTCCACAGGTAGGACTGCTTCCATGTCGTAGACCAAGGAGTATGGGGTATCCTTAGTAGAGGTGCGGATTGAGGTTCGATATCCCTAGAGGTTGTATGGGATTCGGTCAGTCCAATCCCTACAACTTTCGTTCATCTTGCTGATGATGGCTTTGAGGTTCTTGTTGGCGGCTTCAACTGCAGCATTGGTCCGAGGTTGGTAGGGAGAGGATTTTTGTCTCTGAATCCCATACTCGTTGACTACTTTTGTGACTTCTTCTTCAAAATGCAATCCGTTATCTAATACCAGCTCGTGCGGGACCCCATATTGGCAGATGCTATTTTTTTTGAGTAATTTGGCCACTTTTTTGGCATTCAATACTGCGTATGACTCAGCCTCGACCCATTTGGTGAAGTAATCGATGGCAATCAGGATGAACTCATGTCCGTTTTAATCCTTTGGTGTAACCTTCCCTATGATGTCGACACCCCAGGTGGAGAACGGCCAGGGAGAGGTCATGTTGTAAAATTCTTGCGGAGGCAAGTGTTGAAGGTTGGAGAATTGTTGGCATTTGAGGCATCTCCGGACATAGGCGGTGCAACTAGATCATGGTGGTCTAGTAGTAGCCTTGTCGGATGATCTTCTTGGCAAGCATATGACCATTAATGTGGGGTCCTCATTCCCCGCTGTGGATTTTCTTCATTATTTTCTCAATCTCAGCCCCCGTGATGCAGTGCAGATGAGTTCCATCGAAATTCCTCTTGAGTAGAGCTTTATGAGAGATGATGTACTGGGTGGCCAATCTTTGGAGGGTTGTTCGATCTTTCTTGTTAGAACCCTCGGGATACCTACCATGTTTGAGGAGGCACCAGATATCATAGTACCAACAATCGACTAGTTCGGGAATTTCAGTGGAGACAAGCTCAATATGGTAGCAATGGGTCAGTTTGTCTTGCTTTTGAACTATGAAGGGGGTTATTGTTATTCCTTCAGGCATGTCAACCATGTAGGCCAAGGTGGCGAGAGCATCGGCTAGTTTATTCTTTGCTCAGGGTAGGTAATGGAAGGTGATATCTCAGAATCGGGAGGCTAACTCTTCTAATTGGGCATGAAAGGGTTGGAGCTTTTCGTCATTGACTTTCCACTTTTTGAGAACTTGACCAATGATAAGGGCAGAATCCCCGTAGACATCAAGGTATTGAATACCTTTATTAAGAGAAACTTTGAGGCCCACTGTGCATGCCTCGTATTCTGCCATGTTGTTGGTGCAAGGGAAGTCCAATTTTATGATGATGGGAGTGTGGGAGTCATCTGCGGCAAATAGGAGTATCCCAATGCCATATCCATTTTTGTTGGCAAAGCCATCAAAGAACATTTTCCATCAAAGACGGTCTTGAGTGGTGCAGAGGATATTTTCATCTGGGAATTCGGAGATCTAGACATCTGCTTCGTCTATGGGATAATCGGCGAGGTAGTCATAGATGGCTCTTCTTTTAATAGCTTTTTATGCGACGTACATGATATCGAACTAGGTTAGGAGAATCAACCATCGGGCCATTTGGCTGGATAAGGTGGGTTTCTCAAGAAGGTATTTGATGGGATCCATTCGGGATATAAGTTTGATGGGGAAGGTGATCATGTAGTGTCGCAACTTTTGGGTGACCCAGACAAGTGCGACACATGCTTTTTCTAAAGCAGTGTAGTTGACCTCATACCCAGCCAATTTGCGACTGGCATAATAGATGGCTCTTTCTTTATGGGAGTCCTCAAGGTATTGGGCTAGCAAAGCCCCAGCTGCAGTGTCGGTTATGGTTAGGTATAGGAGCAAAGGGAGACCAGACTGTGGTGGCATGAGCACTGGAGGTTGTGTTAGGTATTATTTGATTTGGTCAAAAGCTTCTTGGTAGGCCTCGTTCTAAACCTTAGTTGAATCTTTTTGGAGGAGCTTGAAGATCGATTCACAGATGGAGGTTAGCTGGCTGATAAACCGGCTGATATATTGCAATTTCCCAAGAAAACCTTGGACTTCTTTCTCTGTTCTGGGTGGTGGCATCTCAAGTATGGCTTTCAGCTTTGCTGGATCTACTTCTATCCCCTTTTCGCTGACCATGAATCCCAAGAGTTTTCCCTTTATAATGCTGAAGACACACTTTTGTGGATTAAGTCGCATCTGATAACGTCGTAGTCGTTCGAAGAACTTTCAGAGAGTGGGAACATGACCTTATCTAGTTTTGGACTTGATATTCATATCATCCACATAAACCTCGACCTCCTTGTGGATCAGATCATGCAGGATGGTTGTGGCAACCCTTTGGTAGGTATCCCCATCATTCTTGAGACCGAATGGCATAACGGTGTAGCAAAAAGTTCCCCATGTGGTGATGAATACGATTTTTTCTTGGTGGTTGGGGTGCATCTTGATTTGGTTGTATCCGGCAAACCAGTTGACAAATGACTTGAGAGCATGAATGGATGTGTTGTCCACGATCATGTCGATATTGGGTAGTGGATAATCATCCTTTGGAGAATCTTTGTTTAAATCTCGATAGTCCACACACATTCAAACCTTCCCTCCCAATTTCGGCACAGGTACAATGTTGGCTAGCCAATTGGGATATTCGATCACCCGAATAAAACCCACATTTAACTGTTTGACCACCTCTTCTTTGACCTTAAGAGACCATTCGGTGCGGAGTTTTCTTAATTTTTGTTTAACCGACTTGTAATCTGGGAGAGTGGGGATCTCGTGCTGAGCTATTTTAGGGTCAATGTCAAGCATATCATCATAGGACCATGCGAAGACATCTACGAACTCCTTCAGCAATTCTTCGAGTTGTGCACGCTCATGCTCGTCAAGGGTGGGCCCTATCCTAATCTCGCGCAGTTAGCTACTACAACCGAGATTAATAACAACAGTCTCTTCTTCATTAACTTGAACGTGGTTATGTTTTTTATTATTAACCTTATTTAGATCAATTAAGAATTGTTCATTTGCAAAATCATCATCAACAAAAGTTTGATTAGAATTCAAGTAGTTAATGTAAGGCACAAGAAGGTACTCAAAATCTTCATTTATTTCATTGATAGGAAAAACAACATTGAGAACCTCATCAAAATAGGTCTCGATTACATTTGAGCAAGGATAGACAACAAAAGAAGAAATAGTGAAGTAGCCCGAGGTCCCCAAATTTTAAGTTCTTATGAGAACGTACTTCCTTTTTACAACAAATGTGGAAGCGATGTGATGGTTCAATCTAAACAAATAAACAGATTTTAATTTCTATTTCAAATTAAAATTCAACCAAGTGAAATTAACTTAAACACACACACTAATTTCAATTTTACTTAAACACCATTAATTAACCCAAGTTCTAGAAATTTGCCTAAGTCATATTTTGCAATGTTATCAAGTTAGGCCAAACCAATTTTAACAATTAAATTAAATGACTTGAATTAATTAACTAAACATTATCCAATATTAATTAAGCACCAAATTAAACATGTAGTGATTAAATTAAACCAATTTTATCTTTTTACTTAAGCATGCGTTCTAGGTGATTTTGCAAAAGATAAAATAAACAATTAATCCACTACGCCGCGATGTACGAGGAAAAACCCACAACGGGAAATAACCTCGGACGTCCCTAGCCTCAAATCCACTAAGTACAAAATTTACAATTACAAGACAAAAGACTTACATCACACGACTCAATCCCTCTCAAGCCTCGACGCTCCTTCTTGTAGATACCTCTTCCTAGCGAATAACCATGGAGCTCCACCGCGGTCTCGGAATCCACCGATCGAACTTTATGTGGTCACCGTCACCCGAACTAGGAGCCTTTATCCAAGTGGGTAAATCACGAAAACGTCTTCATCTTTGAGGTATGGAGAAGGAAACCCAAACTTCTCTTCTTATTGGTGTAGAGATAAACCGGTGCCAAAATGCTCCAAGCAATTGATATGTATATATGAACTTGGAAGAAACAAATATGGGTGTAAACTAGAGTGATATAAGATTTTCTCTTGAAAAAAAAAACTCAAAACATGAACTTTTTCTCTTTATGTTTTTTCTCTCAAAACATTCTCTAGAAGTTAGAAGGATATGAAAAAGATATCTTAGAAAAATGGTTTCCCGCACATAATAAAGTCTGAGACAAATTAGTTAAGAAACAAGTGGGGAAGTGGGAGAAAAACTGTCAAAAAATGCCAAAAACTTTTCCCGCCTGACATCTCGTTCGAACGAAATCTCGTTCGAACGAGACTTCTAACGTAGTTCCAGATTGAACTCATTAGAAATCTCGTTGGATATCTCGTTTGAACATAAGGTTCGTTCGAACGACATATCGAACGACAAAATGTGTTATATGGAAACGGAAGTGTTGGGGTGTGAACAAGTAACAATTAAATTTAGACCTAATCACTTAAAATATGTTCACGAAGTTCTCATTTGATTGCAAAATTCATCACATTTGAATATAACCTCATGTGACAATATAGATTGAACTCAATGAACAAGCATGCACAATGCATACAAGCCTAGAGTTTTGATGATTCTACAAACCAAATAGAGTCATGACAATAAAGACCATTAGGATAAACGGACATTGTGCAAACCGTTGATATACCATCCAATCTCCCTCAAGAAGAATATATATATTCTTTTATATTGAATGAATATATCAATCAAACATACGCCTTGGCAATTATTTTTCTTTTTGTGCCATTTTCTATTTTTAGGCCTTTGGACCACGTATTTCTTTTAGGTCCATTTCAAACGTTGGCTTATAATCGCAAAGGATTATTATTCCTTTCGGAGCCCTTCCCCGTGAACATTTATATATATCATTTTTTATATCTCAGAAGCTCACGTGCAACGGATTTTGACATGCACTAGTCCTCCTAGGTCATAAATATGTAGATGACAAGATTGGTAGGAGAACACCTCACAAAGCTCAAATATAACATATGACATTAAAATTACAAATGAGCTTGTACATGTGTGAATAGAGGAATATATAAAAATAGAATCCATTTAATCAATACAAAATCCAACTACTCCATAAAAATATGATAAAGAACATTTTAAGGATTGACAATCTAAACCAAAAGTTCTAGACACATGGGAGCGTAAAAGATGGGATTCAAACACAAGTATATGCCACATAAAGTGTGTCAAACTAAAATACACACAACATAAATTTTTTTTGAGTTTTTAAAATTTTTAACCAAAAATAAAAAATATATACTCAAAAGACAAACAAAAATCATTTGAACTTTTCATTAAGCTTATATTATCAAGAGATAAAAACTTCAAATGATAAACAAAAATCTTTTTGTATTTTTCATTTAATGCAAACAAAATGAAGAAATAAAATACAAAAGATAAACAAAAATCATTATTCTAGCATGTGATATGATATAAAGTAATGACTAGAAAATTATTAAACAAGCATACATTTAGCATGTGAATATAGCATGAAGCACAAAAGCTAAAGTATGCAAGAACTAACACATTCATCCTTTAGATTTAGTAAGGGAGGAAGCATGTGAAAGTAAATGAGAATCAAAAACCCTATTTTGCAAGGCAACCAAGTCGGATTTCCTAACCCAAATTAATGACAGATGATAATCTTGGGGTGTAGGAACTTTAACTACCTTGGTTACTTTACATTGGGATTTTCTAGGAATTCGTTTAAGATCAATTTTTTTTTTCCTAAGATGACCTTTTCAACCACAATGAGTACAAGTAAAAGTACGTTGAAATCTGGTACCTAAGGGATGATCGCGAAATGCTTTCCTATTGCATTCTCCTAAAATATTGGTTTTGACTTTATGAGTAGATTCATTACAAGTATTGAAGCCTAAACCACACATGTCATTTTTAATTTGGACCTTTCCTAAGATTTTATCTAATTTTTCCGAACTACACTCCAAATCAAATTTGACATTACTAGAGTCTTTTAATTTATTTTGCAATTCTAAAATGTTTGACTCTCATAAAACATTTCGCTCTTCAAAAGCAAGAAGCTCCTTTTTTAAGGATTCCATTAAACCCCTAAGGTTATCTCTCTCGCCTTATACATATTCAAGCTTCATTCGAAGAGTCCTCTCACATGTCCTAAGGTCTTCTACCAACAAACTATCATCAATGACCTTGACACGCTCTTTTAAACTAGCATCTAACTTCAAATGAACTCTTTTTAACTTAATTGATTCTTTATATAATTCTTGAAAAGCATTTTGAAGTTCACTCACATTAACCTCTTCTTCATTTTCACTTCTCTTTATTCTCCACTCTCACTATCATAAAAAATAAGAGAATCATAAACAATGACCTTGGAAGTGTCATGTGTTAACGTTTCATCAATCGATGAGTTCTCACTATCACTTACATGACTAGCCATAAAAGCCACAAAATTAGGCTTTGTGGGGGAATTGAGTCCCTCTTCCTTATCACTATCACTAAGGGTCGCATTATATGAAATGGGTCATTTACCCTCTTTCCTTAGCTTAGTGGGGCACTCAGAAGCCCTATGGCCATAGCCCTCACAACCAAAACACCTATTAGACTTGTCACTATTTAGTTATTCATTAATAGGTTTAGGGATCTTCTCAACTTTGTCATGCTCAGAAGTTTCAAATTTCTTACAATCATTTTTAAATTTATCTTTGTTAAATTTAAGAAATTTTCTAAATTTCCGAGCAAAAAAGACCATGTCTTCCGAGTCACTATCACTCTCGCTCTCTACTAATTGTTTGACCTATTTTCGGGCCTTTAAAGCAGCGCCCTTTTCTATTTTCTTTTCAGTTTTAGAGGGAGACATGTCTAGTTCATAGGTGTCTAAATCACCTACGAGCTCTTCTAATTTCATAGAGGCTAAAGTCGGTAAAGAATTTAAAATGGTCACTTTTGGAATAAATCTATCGGGTAGGGACCTTAAAATTTTCTTTACTAATCGGTTGTCGGGTATTTTCTCTCCCAAGTTAAAATATGAATTAACAATATCAGAAAGTCTAGCATAAATTCATCAAAAGTTTCTTTATCATTCATTTTGATGGTTTCAAATTGAGTGGTGAGGTTTTGGAGTTTTGGAGTTTCGAAGCTTTAACGATACTTGTACCCTCATGAGTGAGTTGCAAAATATCCCACGCTTCTTTAGCAGTCTCACACGTCATAATACGTCGGAATTCATCCGGTGTGACTGCGCTAGACAAGGCATTTAAACCACAGGAATTAAAATTTGAAAGTTTAAATTCACCCTCACTCCATTTATCGGCCGGTTTTGGAACACGTTCATTTTCTACTAAATGAGTTGGTGGAGACCACCCGTTAACAACAGACATCCAAACCCTCTCATCGATAGATTTTAGTGCCGGTTTCATTCGCGCTTTCTAATACGCGTAGTTAGAACTATCGAAAATAGGAAATTTTCAAAATGGGGAAAATTCCATTTTAGCCAAAAATATTTAAAGGATCTTAATGAAGTAATTTATCATTTTTGGCTCTGATTCCAATTTGAAGTCGCCCGAGGTCCCCAAATTTTAAGTTCTTATGTGAACGTATTTCCTTTTTACAATAAATGCGAAAGCGATGTGATGGTTCAATCTAAACAAACAAATATATTTTAATTTCTATTTCAAATTAAAATTCAACCAAGTGAAATTAACTTAAACACACACACTAATTTCAATTTTACTTAAACACTATTAATTAACCCAAGTCCTAGAAATTTGCCTAAGTCATATTTTGCAATGTTATCAAGTTAGGCCAAACCAATTTTAACAGTTAAATTAAATGACTAAATTAGTTAACTAAACATTATACAATATTAATTAAGCACCAAATTAAACATGTAGTGATTAAATTAAACCAATTTTATCTTTTTTCTTAAGCTGCGTTCTAGGTGATTTTGTAAAAGATAAAATAAACAATTAATCCACTATGCCGCGATCTACGAGGAAAAACCCACAACGGGAAACTTACAATTACGAGGAAAAACTCCGATGTACGAGGAAAAACTCGGATGGCCCTAGCCTCAAATCCACTAAGTACGAAATTTACAATTACAAGACAAAAGGCTTACATCACACGATTAGATCCCTCCCAAGCCTCGACGCTCCTTCTTGTAGATACCTCTTCCTAGCGAATAACCACGGAGCTCCACCGCGGTCTCGGAATCCACCGATCGAACTTTATGTGGTCACCATCACCCGAACTAGGAGCCTTTCTCCAAGTGGGTAAAACACGAAAACGACTTCTTCTTTGAGGGATGTAGAAGGAAACCCAAACTTCTCTTCTTATTGGTGTAGAGATAAACCGGTGCCAAAATGCTCCAAGCAATTGATATGTATATATGAACTTGGAAGAATCAAATATGGGTGTAAACTAGAGTGATAGAAGATTTTCTCTTAAAAAATAACACTCAAAACATGATCTTTTTCTCTTTATGTTTTTGCTCTCAAAACACTATCTACAAGTTAGAAGGATATGAAAAAGATATCTTAGAAAAATGGTTTATCGCACATAATAAAGTCTGAGACAAATCAGTTAAGAAACAAGTGGGGAAGTGGGAGAAAAACTATCAAAAACTGCCAAAAACTGTTCCTGCCTGACATCTCGTTCGAACAACATTTCGTTCGAATAAAATCTCGTTCGAACAAAACTTCTAACGTAGTTACAGATTGAACTCGTTTCAAATCTCGTTGGATATCTCGTTCGAACATAAGGTTCGTTCGAACGACATATCGAACGACATTTCAAAGGCTTATACTGGGAACTCGTTGGCAAACTCATTCGAACGACATCTGGTTCGAACGACATATCGAACGAACTCACAGAATGTTCAAAAATTCTTTTAAAGTCCAGAAACATTTTATAATTTATATATAAGTTTTAATAGAAAAACATCTGAAAATTAAACACAGTTTTAAAAACCTAACACCCAATAAAAACTTGTTCCAAGCTCCCATATATACATAAATGCATTCATACCTTGGGAGCATGAAACAACTATTGATGACATAGAAATGAGGCATGGTAAACTCGGCATTTTGATGAAGCTTTATACACTTGGTTGCTACGTCTTCAACAAAACATGTCATAGGCTTGGAGGATGATCAATATACTCTATCCTATGACTCAAACGTTTTTATCCAGAATTGAGCCAAAACAATAAAGGACTCAATTGGAAATTTGTGTCCTTATAAATAGGGTAAACATTGGGGTTAGGGGAAATTTCACGAGGTAGAACTGGCGCAACATGCCAGTTACGGAGAGGTGTATCAGCAGCTTTAATCAGACGGGATGGGTCCATTAATGTAGTACCTGAATGAACCATGCAGAGTGCCAGCCCCAGTATCTGTAAGTTGAAAGAATCTTCATAATCGCCTTCCTCAGTCTCTTCAGCAAATTTGATGAGTGGTTGTACTTGGTGTGGGAAAATTTTAGCCCATGGGTAGCTGTCTTGGAAAAAGATCTCCATTCCAGGCTTCATCTTCTTGTCTCTGTGGTCATACCATGGTTTTGGAAAATCGCAAAAGGTGAAGTCCTCGCCTTCTTTAATGAATCGTTCATTTAAGGAGTCTCCTGAGACAATTCAGATACAATATAATCTTCTCTTTGGTTGAGACTAGCAGATCATTCTGAGCTCTTGTTCTGATGGTTGATACCCCAAGCCACAAGGAGGGAAAGCTTTCTGCAGTTCGATGGGCTCAAGTATCCCTTGATGCCTTTGCCATAGCCCTAGTTCGGGCATGAAGTGCATGTTTCTGAACATCTGAATCACATTGACATTACCATGAGGGTCATATTCTAGACAAACCCTTTATTTGAAACCGTCCCCTGCCGGGAGTGGGAGTGGCTCGACTCGAAATCCTGATATGAGCATATCATTTAACCCGTGCTGTATCTCAAGAATTGGACTGTTGGTGCTTGCACACCCAACATTTTCATCGTCGCCCAAAATGGTGATGACTCTCCCATCGGTGAAGAACTTTAATTTCTGATGGAATGAGGAAGACACACCTTTGATATTATAGAGCCAGGGTCATCCGAGCAACAGGTTGAAACAATATGGGATATCTATGAATTGGAATTCAATGACATAGTTTATAGGGCCAACCCCTATTGTAAGTTTTATGGACCCCATCACCTCACGACAGGTATTATCGTAGGCACGCACAGCGGTGGAGGTTGGAGCGAGGTCGCTTTCTTTCAGGCCAAAACACTTGAAGGTTCTGAGAGGGAAAACATTCAAGGCGGATCCATTATTAACAAGGGATAGTGGAACAACCTTTACCATAACATCGACGAAGATATTGAGTGAATGATTGTGATTCGGCACAATTCTGGGGATTTCTTCTTCAGAAAATGATAGCATTCGGGTAGAGGTCAAGGATCCGACCAGATTTATCACTTCTTCTGGTGTGGTTGAAGGAGGAACTATGGGCCCAGTGAGCATCTTGATTAAAGAATTTCTGTGTAGCTGGGAAGACATGAAAATTCCCCATAGAGTGATGTTAGCTTGAGTTTTCTTCAGTTGATCGAGGATCTTGCTCTCCTCGATGGTCGTCTCTGGCATAGGAAAGTTTTTAACGCCCTTCCCTTTGTCATTTGCTGGTAGTGAGCTTGGAACCTGGTAATGTCTCCCTGATCTGGTCATGTGATTTACTGAAGAAGGAAATAACATGAATCCCATTTCCTCATCAATCTCAGGTTGTGTTGCCACCCTATTTATTTCTCCGAGGAGTTCTTCAAATGATATCATCCCACATATGTCAGCTACTAGGCCAGCTCTTCCTGAAGCTTGTTCTTCATTAGAATCTTTGAATTCTTCCCCCCATCCGGTGGTAACAATTTTATCTTTCCCTATGAAGTCGATGCATTCCACAACTTCAACGGCATCTTCATACATGTTATCCCATTCTGTGGGGATATGTGTGATTGAAGGGACCAAGCGCCCTTATAACTTTAAAGTGTCAAGTAACCCAGTGATACTGCAAATGCTGTTAGTTTACCCGAATAATTTTGCCATTGTCTGGACAACATCATCTAGGCTGACTTTATCGGTTGGTACCACCCATTTATCTAAATTTCGGGCCCATTTCTGTGATTCCAAGAATAGTGTACTGAACTTCTGGCAATCGATGACCATCTGTGAGGGCAATTTCATCCCGAACTCTAGGAGTTAGTTTAACACCTTTAACAATTCCATACTTCCATTTTCAGAATGGGTACGGATAGCGATGCATGCTCTGGTAAGGAGTGACAGTGCCCGATCAGCGAGGCTAGTAGGGTGTAGGAGGAAATATGGGCAAAATGGAAGAGGTTTTGGAGAGTATATGGGTGTGATTTGAGTCGAGGGATCAAAATCTGGGTTTTCTTCCAAAAAGATGGCATTGTCATGATTCGGAAGTGGATTGTGAGTAGTGTTTAGCTTAGGATTAGCTGGTGGGGCAATGGTACCCCAGTCAATGAGATCTTGGATTACGTTCCGGAGGTGAAAGTATTGGTCGATGGTATGGCCGGAAGTTTGGTAAAAGGCGCAATGAGCATCGGCCTTGAAGTTTCTTGGGAGTGGATTTGGCAGTGGACGGGGATCCAAGGGTTTGATGAGGTTTCGACTTAACAGGGCTCGGTAAACTTTGGAGAGGGGAGCATGGAGCTCAGTGTATTCCATTCGGATGGGGGCAGGGCAGCTTTCTGGTGCCCATGATGTGGTTGGTTGAGAGATGTTATTGATGGTTGAAACGGTAGCACTGGCAGGCTTGTCATACTCTCTAGAGGTGAATTGTTCAGACAACTTCTTTGGTTCAACCTTTATTTTAATGAGGCTTTCCTCGATTTACACTCTAGCCTCTCTGAGAGCTCGGAAGTGGGGATAGTATTGTCCTCCCATCGTTGCTCGAACATGGGGCAATAAGTTTTTCTTCACTATGTTGACTTTTTCTTCCTCGGATGGCCGGTTACTCATGGTAGCTACTTGCTCTCTCCACCGAGTTATGAAGTTACTGACTGATTCTCCTGGATTCTCTTTGAGCAGCTCTAAATCACGATGGGTGACCTCAAGAAATTCGTTGTATTTGTACTGCGATATGAATTCTCGGGCTACATCCTCCCAGCTATGGATTCTGGATTCCTCAAGAGATAAAAACCATCGGAGGGCACTATCCTTCAAAGTTTGCTGAAACAATTCGGCCATCACTATTTCAGAAGCCCCTAGTAGAGTCATGGAACGATTATAACTGCGAATATGAACAATTGGGGGTCCACTCCCTCCGAACTTTTTGATATTTGGCATCTTGAACTTCTCGGGTAACCTTGCTTTAGGATAAGGAGACATGTGGGTGTAGTCCATGTAATTCCCAGAGATCCTAACTTGTTCAAACTTCTTGGTGAGCATCTTGAGATCCTCTTTGAATTTATTTAACTCCTTCTCCTTTGGATCAACGACCACAGGCAGGTTAGCCATAGGCTAGGCAATGTTTGGCATTGGAAACTAGGCAGGTGGCGGCCCATTGGCAGGAGGGGCACGTGGAGCGTGCTGATATTCTTTTGGAACCCAGATAGGCTCGGGTGGACCCATAGCACGAGGGAATTAGGCCTCGAGATCTTGAGGAACAGGAACTTGGTTTCGTTGCATCTCTCGAACCTCGGTTTGGAGGTTATCAATCTTGGACACGAGCTGAGCTAGGACTGTCGTTAGATCCGGCTGTATGACTGGTGCTTGATCTGTATTCTCCATGGAAGATGGATGGATTCCGGACTCGTAAGAAGTAGTAGAGTAACAGATGAAACTCTGGGGTGATTTGACTAAAGACTGAAGCCAATAAGGAGCCGATGAGATTTATTTTTGAGAAAAAAGGAAGAACTATTTTTGGATTTTCGATAAAGATGGGAGAAATGTTTTTGGATTTTGGATAAAGAAAGGAGAAATGTTTTTGGATTTTTGATAAATAAGGAAGAAATGTTTTTGGATTTTTGATTAAGAAGGAATAAATGTTTTTGGAAATGAAACTCATCATGATTATTATGATTATTATGTTTTCACTTGTATTTAACTCTCCTAAATGTAATGCTGGACAGGACCCAAGCCTGGAGAAGTGGGGGTCTTAATATATGCAAAGCTACGGTTTGGGCTTGTAACCAGGCTCACGAACAGGGTCCCGTTTTAAAAATGTACGAAAATTTGGTGGCAGGCCGACCCGGAATTTCGACAGACTTTCGGGTTGAAACCGGCAATCTAAAGTGTGTGTCCTAGGTTTGACACCTATATGCAGGTATGCAGTTGGTTGGGTGAATCGGCATGGGTTTCCCCCTTCGGCGTGACTTCCACGGTATACGTTTTGCTCTTGCGGGCAATCGGTACGTGTGGATAAGCCATTTGATATACCTAAGTGTACATGAATTGCCTCACCATATACCTCGTGGGGACGGTACGTGTGAGAGCGAATTCAATATACTCGACATACGTGAATGAGTTCCCTAAGATATACCTCCCGTCATGACTTCGATCAAGCGGTACGATGCGGGGGAACCGTTCGATATACGTCGAAGGTACTTGGCCAATGGAAGGTGAGAGTCATATCGCTTACGCTAACTCCGACCTCTCGGACCAGCGCCCATCACGAAGTGACCCTCCAGTTATTGGGTAAAATTTGGTCAATATCAATGCTCTTTGGTGATGTCGTGTGAATCATGCATGATTCTCTTTATTAGTATCTTATGATGAGAATTCCTTTCTTGATTATGCTAAACAGGGAGCAAAGTATAAGTACCCCAAAAGTTACACCAAGCATGGATGGGTGATGCGTGCAACATGGGGATATACATGTAATCCTAGGTGAACATGGTGTGAAGTGTACATGGATAATTTTCTACAAGTGTGTGAACATAAGCATAATCATAGGATACATATGAGAAAGGGGAACATGCAGATATGGGGGGACACATAAGCAAATATAGCATTCATGTAAATAGAGTCAAGCCCACAAATAAAAGCACTATCCCCAGCGGAGTCGCCAATGTGGCCATCCCCGATCCTCACCGTGCGGGGGGGAGCATGGAGGAAAGGATCCTTCGGGTCCCACGTGTCCTTCTCGAGAGAGCTTCGTCCGGCGTCGTTTGTGGTGTAAAAATGTAGAGAGATTCAGAGTCGCTAGTCTATTTTACTCAAAATAGATAAAAGAAAAAAAAAGGGAAGCCACCCCGAAGGATGGCATCCAAAGACATATTGGTGGGTGCAAAACCAAGTTGATTCGAGAAGGGTTTGGAGGCTTAGTTACGAAATGGGAAGGTGTTAGGCACCCATTCCTCCCTTTCAGTCTCTCATGAATATTTACTATTTTCCTTTTGTTTCCCCCCGTGATATGTGTGCATGTGTATATATAGAATGGAGGTAGGATACTCGACTTGTATAATGGAAAAGATAAAGCGAGTCATCCGTAGGAAGATGTAAGAATAATATTAGAAAAATAAGATTTACGCGATTACTCCTACGTTGATAATTATAATGGAATGATAATGCATATGGAGTAATGCGTCACTAAGGGCAAGTATATAGAATATAAGGAAAATGGATTTAGAGAAGATAGAAAATGAGAGAAAATGTGAGAAAAATGACTTGAGTCTCGAGTTTTACCCCGAGACACCTACGTAGCCTATAAAGGCATCGAAGTCCACGTAGTTCGCATACAAAATGAGGGGTGAGATTTATCCCATAAATCCAAATGGGAATCTCTTATTTGTAAGTGTGTTTGTGTGTGTATAGAAAAAGTGTTTTGATTATGAGAAAAGTGTGGAAAAAGTGTGAGAATCCCTACTTGGAATTTATGAGCAAACCCTTTTTTTCTTGTTTTTGGGGTTTTATGAAAATAAAAGGTGTACAATGACACTAAATAAAAAGTATATTAGGATGTGTGAGATGAGATAATAAAAGTGATAAATAAGAAAACAAGTTATTGGGAATTTAAGAGAATTTAAGAGAATTTAAGAGAGAGTTTGAGAAAGTTGGACCTTCTTAAAGATATTGAGCTTGATCTTGAATGTTGGAGAGCATCCCTTGCACTTGGATGATGATGGAGAGTGGCCAATTCACCAAGTTTGATGAAAAGTGGAAGTAAAAAGGGGATTTGGGTGTTGAAATCACACTACCTTCGAGAGAGGTTTCTAGGATTCGTTCAGAGAGATTTTTATAAGATTTGGGATCCCCTTGCAAATGAGGTGAAGGCCTCCTTTTATAGGCCTAGGTGAGTGCCGATCGGCATAGACTTGTTCTTGCCTATCGGAAGGTGCCGATAGGCAGGGTCTAGAACCTACCGTTTGGCAGTGCGCTTCAGGATTTCTTGGAAAATTGGCTACCGAGGGCAAACCGTTGGTCAGAATTATGCACGGGGCATACCATTGGAATGGTAATTCAGATTCCTTTGAAAGTCGTTTGGACCTCTTCCGAGTTTAAGAGTTGACTTTGGGTCAAATATGGCTCGAAAGCATTTGTCAGTCCGTTGGACGGGGAATCGCTCGGACGTAAACGGATCGTTCGTCCGCATGGTAAGTCCAAATCGTGAATAGGGTGGAACATTGGAAAGGTTAGGAGATGTACTTAGACATTTCAAAGAGTTTGACCTAATTTGGGGAGTTGACTTTGGTCAAACGGGCTCGAGAAGCATTCGGTGACTCCCGGAGTCAAACGGATCGTTCGCTCGCATGGAAGGTCGAAATCGCGCACGGGACGGACCGTTCGAATGGGTATTCAGTTACCTTC
The DNA here is from genome assembly GCA_949130495.1 of Sambucus nigra. NCBI lineage: Eukaryota > Viridiplantae > Streptophyta > Magnoliopsida > Dipsacales > Adoxaceae > Sambucus > Sambucus nigra. The sequence goes on along the minus strand of OX422211.1, from coordinate 187,672,946 downwards.
AAAGATTCATTCAGCCTCAGTCGAGCTGAAGAGTTAACATAGGTCAAACAGATCCCGGGAGTACCCGGTGGCCTCTGGGTCAGGTTTCAGATGCGAACAGATCATTTGTCCGCATGGTAAGTCGAAATCAAGCACGGGGTGGACCGTTGGAAAGGGTATTCAGTGCCCTTCAAAGATTCATTCAGTCTCGATCGAGATGAAGAGTTTGACTTTTGGGTCAAACTGAGTCGGGGAGTGCCCGATGGCCTCCAGTTCAGTACTCGGGACATGACCTAGGTTTACGGTGATGAAGGGAGGTACTTGGGACCTAAGGAGACTTAGGGGAGTAACAGAATGGGGTGTCTATAGAACGAAATCAAAATTTTAAGACATGTGATTTCTGAAAATGGAATCCAAGTCGATCCAACCAAAATTTCAACCATTTTGGAGTGGAAAAGTCCTGCCAACATTACTGAAATAAAGAGTTTTCTAGGATTAACTGGATACTATTATTGTTTTGTTGAAGGATTTTCAAAAATTCCTCTCTCCCTTTCAAAACTAACTAGGAAGGAAGTTCCATTTATATGGACAAAGAATGTAACCAATCATTTTTAAGTGTTAAATAAAAAGTTAACTACTGCCCCTATCCTCACTATTCCTTCTAGTGACGTAAGTTATTATGTGTATACTGATGCGTTATTACAAGTACTAGCATGTGTGTTAATGCAAAATGAAAAAGTTATAGAATACGGGTCACGATAACTCAAGACGCATGAGAGTAATTATCCTATTCATGACCTAGAACTAGGATCCATAGTTTTTGCATTAAAAATTTGGTGTTGTTACCTTTGTGGTATAAGTTTTCAAATATTTTCGGATCACAAAAGTTTGAAATATATCTTCACCCAAAAGGACTTGAACTTAAGACAATGATGTTGGATATAATTTTTAGAATATTTCCAATTTAAACTCAATTACCATCCGGGAAAAGGTAATGTAGTAGCCGACGCTTTAAATCGAAATCCAGTAGGAAGACTTCATACTCTAAATTCCTACGATATTGTTGATACCGTGGAGAAATATAATCTACAGTTACTTACCCCTTATACAAAACTTTTAAACATTATCGATTATCCTGAATTAAGAAAGAAAATCTTAATTCAGCAAGTCCAAGATTCTTGTATGAAAAAAATTTCGAGCAAAAAATAAAAAAAATTCTATGATAAAGAAATGGGACTACGATTTGGAAATAGATTATATGTACTTGATAATGCATCTCGACGAGAAGAAGTTCTGCAAGAAGGTCACCGTTCAAACTTTATGATACACCTCAGAAGCTCAAAAATGTACCATGCTTTGAAGAAGAAATATTGGTGGCCAAACATGAGATATGATATCCAAAATTTTGTAAGGAGATGTCTTTCTTGTCAACAAGTAAAAATATAACACCAACACCCTGGTGGACTTCTTCAACCCTTACCTATTCCCGAATGGAAATGTGATCATATTACCATGGATTTTGTCAGTGGACTACCTCGTACGTCCCAAGGATATAATTCTATTGGGGTGATAGTAGATCGACATACCAAATCTGTCCATTTTATGCCTTTATAGACCACCAATTCATTCCAAAAACATAGCAAGATTATATATTCGAGAAATTATTCGATTACATGGAATCCCTTTATCAATTGTATCAGATAGAGATTATCATTTCATAGTAAAATTTTGGCAAGCATTCAAACTGTAATGGGTACTAAACTTCATTTAAGTACCGCATTCCACCTCTAAACGGATGGACAATCCGGACATACAATTCAAACCCTAGAAGATACGTCTTGTTCAAATTCTCAATCGCCCAATGAAGTATCTCATAAACAAGGACATTCACTCAATTAATGTACTTTAGGAGCATCAGAATCAACAAGAAGCTACATGGGAACCAGAATAAACAAAGAATAATCAATACCTCGATTTATTACAAGGTAATATTCAAGGATGAATTTTTTTCTTAGGTAGGTAGACTGTAAGAACTGGGAATTCCTTAACCATGATTTACCTACAAACATGATTTAACCCCTCTTAAGATGTGTAAAATCAAAAGTCTTCTAAACAGGAAATAAGCTATGTTTAAAAATCTACATTTTTTATGTTAACTTAGACCCCTTGAAGTTTTAGTAAATTACAAAAGAGCCCCTCAAATTTTCAAAGTAAGATAACTTGAGGTATATTGAACCCCTAAACCCTAACTTTATATCAAACTAATCCTTTAGGCCTTAATTAATAAAAAATACAATTTAGCCTTGAAAACTTTCTAAAATCACCAAAATACCCCCATACTTTACAAAAAATTACTTTTAGGGCTATAAAAGTAAATATGCAAACAATTAAGGACTAAACTCAAAATATTCTTAATTAATACTTCAACTCCTATCCACATATTGCCACACATTAGCATAAGAACTTAAAAACTACATGAAACCAACATGAACCCATGTGCACCACATATACCCATAACCAAAACTACACCTAAACTAATTCAAATCCACCTACCATGAGCTCCATCAAATCCTCTCATGAAGTAGTATAAATACTCCATGATCCTAGCAGTAAAAACTCACCCCACAGTTCAATTTTAAATCTCGAAAATTCTCCCAAATCAGGTGTCTTATCATTTTATGCATCATATTCAATTCTTTCAATTCAATTAGTTTTCTGAATAGTTAATATAGTTTGAACAATCATAATATGCAAGGTTTTACGTGTAGAATGGTTTATGATAGAAAAAACCAGTAATATTATTACATATTAAGCTTTAGTGGTGAAACTTGATATACTTCCTTAAACTTTGATTTGAAGTCATATATAACTTCATTATAACCTAAGGATCTCGAGTGTAATGGCTAAAATCCATGAATGTTCATGTAGATCTCAAATCGATCAAAAATGTATCGTTAAGCAAACAACTAAAAATTCAAAATTTTCCATGTACAATCCATCTTAATTATTGAAACCAAAGCCAAACTACTCACACATATAGAAGAAACGAAACCCAATTCATAATAAACCTAACCATACTCTAGAATCCACAATGATTAGGTCAGATTTTTAAAAAAAACACAATTTTAGAACTTGAGTTATACTGAATGCCAATCCATTAAACTTATATATTTGAATTCCTCATGAAAAATTAGGTTAAGTTTATTAAGGGATCATCTCCAATGATATAGCAACGAAGGAAAAAAACTCGATAAAAAATTAAAAGCCTAAAAAGTCAAAATTGAGAGGTCGAAGATGAAGACTTTTTCCAGAAACCTTGACCAAGCACGTGAGGGCACGTGGCCAATCAGGAATTTTTGATTTTTTTTTCTCAAAATTTTTATTAAAATTTTCTTGTCAAAATGGTATATAATGTGTTTGGATACTCCTAGCTCAAGTTATATAGAAATAAAGTTTTTACTTAAGAAAACTTTTCAAAAATTACAAATTAACCCCCATCAACTTTTCCAACCTATGAATTTGATCCCCAAACTTTGTCCATACATACATCAAAATATTTTAAAATAAAAACTCTCTTACACCAAAATTCAAAAATGAACTTAAGTTCAGTATTTTAAAGTCCGAAGATAATTATAAATAAGCCCTCGAAACTTTAAAAAAGACAGTTTTAAATACAAAACTGACTCAATAAACCCCAAATGCTTATATACCCCCACATTGTATAACAAGATCATGCCTTAGTTCTTCTAAATATCCCACTGTGATAGCCAGACAACCGAATACCAAGCAAGTTGGTTTCTCCTACCTTTTCATTGTTATATTTTGCGTATTTGAATTACTGTTGATTATATCACTACGTGATAGCCCCATTTACTCTTAGTGTGTGCATGTTATTATATTGTCATACTATATGTTTTTTTAACCATCATCAGCATTTGAATTTATCACCAGTATTTAAACTTAAGGATCAATTTTAACTAGTCTCATCTAATAACTGATATCATATACCTTATAATTCAGTTTACCATAGCACTTTGTGCCATTTTTACTATAAGAATCAGTATTAACTAGGAAGTAGCAGTCTGACGTGTTATGCGATGAAACATTTTACTTGGCCTACTAGCCTTAGATAATTGAGAGTCGTGATGTTTTCTACATATGTATGAGTGCGACTTTAATTGTGTGCATAGTAGGTTACTTTTCACTTAAGTTTTGGGTTGATTGATTTATTATTATGGGTTAACTGATGGCTTAACTACTTTTATACCCTTTAGTGAACTAGTAAGAATGGGATTTTTAGTTCAAAACTCGTTGACTTTCTTTACATAATCCTAAATAAACCGGTAATGAACCATATTTCTTAAATGGACTAGTCACTATGGAATTTTGAGTTCTAAGATTTTAATATTCTTATAACCTTATAAGTATGAAATTATCTTTCTATTATTGTCAAACGTTTTAAACACTGATTCTATACACACTCCAACTCTCATTTATATGTAAATCATTGTTATAGAACTGGTACAACCTACTTAGCATATTTGATCTAATTCCTTCCTTCTTCAAATGCACTAGGAGAAAGGGGATAGTATCTTTTCCCTACTAGAGACAGAAATTGATCATTTCGACAAATGGGAGCAAGGAGTGACACTTTTCTATTTTCTATATTATCGTGTGTACTAAAAACATGTAACTCATCCCTGCGGTGGTTCAACCCTATGTAAACATATTAATAATGAATAAAGTTATGTTAATCCGCCTTAACATTGATTCATTACTTTATATGTACTTATTGTTCATTCGTACCAAAAAGCAGGGTGTGACAGATCTCAACCATTTTCTTGTGTATTAATTATTGTAGTTGTTAATCAGGATTTGAGATACATTAATGGGTTGATATTTTATAGAGCATGGGTTTTTACTATCTTAGTGGTTCCTGTGATGGGTGGAGGGTTGCTTTTGCGATCAATATATTGTTTCATTAATGATGGTACTCTTAAGGGTGATGAGAATGACTTCCCAAAACAAAAATATAGTTTTTAGAAACACATTAAATTTATCGCAAAATATTCAAATATATCAACTTTGTTTTGGGAGCCGGCGATGATTTTTCATAAATTTCGTCGTAAAAGATAGTCACTATAAAGTTTTAAAAAGTCACAATATATTTATAGTGATTCGTGAATAAGTCACTAAATATTTTTTTTGTTTTACATATTGCGACCCACATATTCGTCATTAAAGATTACTCGTGCTTCTTCATTTAATGATGTTACGTTTGAGAAGAATTACCATAAATGGTATATTTTGTGATGAGCAACCTAAGATGTAATTGATGTGCGTAGATAAATTAATTTGTTATTATAATCAGTTATCACTTGATAAAAGTACTCCAATTAAATTGTTAACTTTTTGTGAGAAGTTTATGACTTGCTGATGCAACTCAGAAAGTGTCTCTAATGTGCGTTCACTCTAGGCTCAAGTGCAAGCCTATCGCGTTAGTAATAAACCCAGTAAGTCGGGATCGTATCCTCAGGGAAATAGGACAATGGAATTGTGACGACGTTAGATAGACAAAGAAATCCTTACTCTGACTCTAAAGGAAGAAGAAAATTGATTTGGTTTGTGGAATGACTATACTAGAAGCAATTATGAAATTATAAAAAGATGCAATTATACTAAATTACCTAAAATACTGATGAATACTAATTTAAAACTTTAAACTATGTAATGAGAAGAACAGGACGGGAATACAATCCCCCAACCCTAGTGTATTGTAGATAAAATACTAATCGTAAATTTAAATGATTAATTAGACCCAGAATTTAGTACTCCCAAGAATTACGTATATGAGGTTCAAGCCTGCACCATACTTAATCAGAGGACGAGTAAATCGGTATTACGGTAGTTACACTCGAATTTCATTCTAAAGCATCTCGGTTACCCGAAAGCAAATGAGATCCAAAGATCTGCAATTATCGTGTTCCTACGTAATACGGTCATAATAAATCATTACATTCAGAGGATTAATGTTATACACATGCAACTATCACATAAGGTTGGGTTCATGTATCCCGACCTTAGAAAATTTAGCCTAGCATGCTGAATCTAATGAAAATAATTTTTGAATTGCAGAAAACTATGATTAAATTAAGGAAAATTTGTAGAATGATGTAGAAAGTAATTGGATTGAATAAAATTAACTCTTAATCGTACCAAAGCAGTAAAAGAAACAATTAAGAACACTTGTAATCACATAAATCTGAATAATCTTCAATCTTAAATTTAAAAAATAAACTATCTCTAAACTAGGGTTTTCTGAAAAGAATGGAAAATTATATTAATTCTCCATCCTAAAAAAGATAATAATTCGGGTATATATACCATACAAAGTTTTAGGAGTTTTAGCTATACTAGGACTCTCCATTAGAGAAAGATAAGATTTCAACAATCAACATTCGGACCGGTCCGAGGCTCCTGCGGATCGGTCTTCCTGGAATGTAGACCGGTTCTTTTATTTCTAGGGAGGATCGGTCCGGTGCGGACCGGTTCTTTTATTTTTCTTCCACCTTTGATTTGCCTTCGGTCCGGGGTTCTCTGGAATGTGGCACTGCGGACCGGTCCGGTCTTCCTACGGATCGTTCTTCCTTTGACTTTCTTTTCTCTAGCTTTGACTGTTCATATCTTTCCCACCGTGACTCCGATCGAGGTGTCGTTTCTTCCTATGTGCCCATAAACTTGATATCTTCAACTTCTCTTTAGGTGCCTCATCCGAATTCTAGTTAGAAATTATACTTTTTCCCTTTTGACTTTCCTTCTTTTCTTTCTTGATTCTTTCGGTTTCTTTCTTCCTTTAATTGACATCAAATACCTGTAAAATCAATATGGAAAATAAGAAACTTGGTGTACTCGTTAGGATAACTAAGTAGCAACATTATGAGACAAAGTCAAATCGATTACGTTGATCGAGGTGCTAAAAGTAACTAAATTAAAGGGATAAATTGGAAAGAATTTATGCCTAATCAAACCCCCCTAACTTAGAACTTTGCGCATCCCGAGCAATGTAAAAGAATCCTAGCAAGGCTTAACTCTTGAAAAATATTTTATTGGGATAGAATACCTTTTTCGCGGGCAAGCGATTGCATTTAGCATATGCAACAAGCCTTTAAACCCCTAGGTCACCCTAGTAGGATGAGTTGTGTCTCGTGAGGGTTTGCAGAGAATGTACCCACAAAATTTGACTCAAAGAAGATTCAGAATACGCAAAAATTGTCTAATTCAAACTTTTCCAGAAAATAGTCATCATCAAGTCATGTTTACAAGTCTCAAACCGTAGTGTGTGTGTGCAAAGCCGAAAATTTAACTGCGAATTTCCACCAATTGATCATTACGTTACTTATCCGAAAATTCGTTTTGATTTCAAATTCTCACGTATTGCTCTCTCAAATGAATCACTTGGAATGTGGCTATTCTCTCAGTATGCGTGATATAAAGAGTAAATATAATGGATGCAAAGTCACGCACACAAGTAGAAAGATGGAAATTTCATAGTGATAGGATCTCATCAATGGAATACGGTTTTAAAAACGGGAACATTGCCTCTTTTTTGTGCATTCACTCTCTTGTATTATCTTTTGGTGTATTAGCTCTCCACACGGTAACCAATTTCGTAATTTAGACTCGGTTAGGACTTTTTCGGGTTTTAAGGTATATTGGGTAAAATGAAAATGGTAGGGAAGGTCTGAATTTGGAAAAGTCATTCATGATGTCCATATGTGCTTTTTTTTCGGGCTATTGCTCATTTTTTTCTTCTTTTTTATATTCTTTTACTTTCTTGCTATTTTTGTTGAGCATATTTGTTTTTTTTCTTGCCCCTTTATATGCACTTTTCAGACTTAAATTCTGAATTTTTCCATTTTTCGCAATTCTGGGCTATTTGGGTTTTTCGGGTTGTCAAACGAAAGGGAAAAGTTTATTTGTCTCAATTTGAGGTACAAAAGGGGGTGATTTTTCACTACTTTTTATGGTCTATATTTTTGGGTGACAAACGAGGGCCTACTTCATTATTCGAATTACTTATCGCGTTACCATATGCGTCTCGAGATGAATTTAAGTTTAGAGATCAATTTTGGCACGTTTTTCAAAGCAATATAACACACGTTTTTCATAACCGATCAAAATGAAAGGATTGAGATCCTCGACGACTTTTTAAGCGCCGAATTAGAACTATGAGTTAACCATTAACTCGGATTGATTTAAAAACTCAAAAAGATCGATAGGCTCGAAATCTCACTGGGTTTTGTTAATCTCCACACTTATTCGTTAAGTTGTCAATTCTCGCACAATTTCCATCTTTGGTCAATTTTGGCTTTGTGTATTTGAATTTTACAACTTGAGACTTCAATCCGACTTTTAATGATATTTTTGAAAATTTTGAATTCCAACTTTTATTTATTTTGAACAAAAAATATTTTTGGGTTTTTCAAAATTTTATGACTTTTTGGAAATTTCTGGGCATTTTTGAAAATTTGTGAAGTTTTAGAAATACGCACTTGTGACCCCCTTAACTTAGACTTTTGCATTCTCCTCGAGCAATAAGGACTAAAATCTAACTCAAAGAAAATAAAAAGTGCGAGAAAATAAAACAAACAAATTATTAAAATGCAACAAGACACTATATGACACTCATGCATGACTCAAAAATACAACAATCACCCCACACGCGTTGGGGGTGCGACGACCTCTCATCTCTCCACGAACTCACCCGACCCCACTCACGGGGTTCGATGCTCTCCTTGTCACTCCCGTCTTCCTGTCACATACCAACAACCGGAATAATTTGGGACCTCGTCCATGAATAAAGGAAGGACCGAGAGACTCATCGTGACTACTCGGAAAAGGATTCCTGTGATGCTTACTCAAAGCATAGCTTGCGTGCACCGACTCAGAGGGAACACCTAATTTTCTTTCAATTTTTGGAATGCATGGGTCAGGCTCTAAGTCGGACGATACACAACTTTTCTCCTCTATCGCCTTCGGGCCATCAAATGATATGGGTGGATGGTCATTGCTAAGAAACTCATCAGTTTTATCTTTCCACTCGCCCTCTTCTAAATGACTACATGAGTCCAATAGAGGTTGGACTTTGTTGTGAAGGTTCTCATCCACCTACCCGAATTTTCTCTCAACTCGTGTTAGGCTTAACTCCTCTAGCTCTCTCTCTTGCTTTGTTTCCACATTCTTTCTTCCTCGCTCCATCTCAAAATTATTAGGTGGTGTGGGTGGGTAGTACTCGAGGTGAAAAATATCTATCATGTCTTGCCATTCTCTCTCCTCTAAACACTCATACGAACTTCTCCCTATGCCCTTTAAATTTTCGCTCTCACTTGATGTAACAAGGCATACCCCTATCGGCTCTCGCATGTGGGTCCTCCCATGCTCGTGTGCTTCTCCTGAAAGATCCGTCTCTCGCGGTTCTCCTTCGTCACCCTCATTCTTGATTTTGTTAAAATTGTTTGTATTGAGGGTCATGTTCCCAAATGTTAATTGCATCCGCCCACTCCGAGTATTGATGAGTGCATTAGCCGTAGCTAAGAATGGGCGACCAAGGATATTGGGAACATGATTGCTCGGGAGAATGGAGGGTTCCTCGTCCCAAATGAAAAAGTCCACCGGGAAGTAGAAAGTGTCAATTTCGATGATCACATCCTCAATGATTCCCCGCGGCATCTTCACAGAACGATCTGCGAGCTGGAGAGCCATATTTGTGGGCTTGAGAGCTCCCAAATCGAGTTTCTTATAGATGGAATAGGGTAGAATGTTAACACTCGCTCCTAAATATATTAGTTCTCTTTCGATTCGGTTATTCCCCATGATGCACGAAATGGTGGGTGCACCCGGATCTTTATACTTTAACGGAAGGTTACTCGATAAAATTGAACTGACATTTTGGGACAAAAAGACATTCTTATTTAACTTTAACTTGCGTTTCACCATGAGTAAGTTCTTAATGAACTTAGCGTATGCGGGAATTTTCTGTATGGTCTCGAGAAAAGGTTAATTAATCTTTACTTATTTAAGGACGTCCAAAACATCGTCCCGAGAAGTCCCTTTGGAGTGCGGGACCAACCGTTGAGGGTATGGGGCAGCGGTGGGGGGTTTCACTACTACCTCGAGCTCACTAGTGCCTTCTTTACCACTCTCATTCAAGGGGACATCTTCGGAATCTTTCGTGCCGAGCGAAGTCTCCTAGTCTTTAGTTGCATCGTGTGGGTGGGTGACAAGTCAACTACTCTCCCACTACGTAGAGTGGCAGTTGCGCTCACTACAAGAAAACTTGGCTTCAGCGACATTTTTTAAATGTCGGAATCAACTTTAAAAACGTCGGGAAAAGCAATCCTGACATTTAGGCAACGTTTTCAAAAAACGTCGGCGCATCGACAGTCGGGAAAAAGCGTCGTTTGTTAAAAACGTCGGGCAAACATTTCTCGACGCTTTTAGCTACGTTTATAAACCATTGGTAATTGTCCTTGCCATGTGGTATAAATGCGACTTTTTTAAAAAAAACGTCGATTTTTTGCAACGTTTTCCCAAAAGCGTCGGGAATGTTAGTTGACATTTTTTTATGAAGCGTAAATATTTAAGTGTCGTATAATATTCAAGTGAACATCATTAATATTATAATGGATCCCTTAAAGAAATTTTCAATCAACCAAAGAAAAACGATATATAATAATATCTAATCATCCCAAAACAAAAAATAAAGTGTATCTTCAAACATCCCAAAGTTGTCTACTAATAAGCCAAAAATTTGTACCCAAATATTCCAAACAAAATACGAAACATATTTTATCTTCCAAAAAATGCTAGAGTATTGTTCAAAACAGTCAATACGATGTCTCCGCAACAATGGGCGTGACAGAACCACCTATAAAAAGAAAGAAAATAAGTATTAAAAAGTAAATAAGTAAATGTAAAAAGTGATGCACAAAAGAAAATTGAAAGGTGATTAAAGACTTACTTCCCCATTCAAACTTTTCAATTAGTTGGTATTTTTTGCCTTCTTCATTCGCTCCAAAAATTTGAACAAAAAATAATTGGAAGAGGGATAGTAATTAGCTTCAATGTTTTCAAATCAACAACTTATGGAGTAATAATGAAAACTTGCAACAACTTGTACGATCAAACTGAAAAATAGTGATGTATATAACTTTAAAATATATTTTCAAATGTAAAAGAACCAAAATAATGTAATACGCTAGCAAATAATATTCCCATATAGCTTATGAAGTTTACGACCCAGTCCAAATAAAAACCGTAAGCCACACAATTTAGGTCTAGTAACATTTTTTATTTCCAAGTTAAAAGATTAATTTTCAAAATGGATCCCTAAAGTTTTAACATTTTTTATGACAAATTGTGATCAACGCATTATTATAAGATTTATAAAAATAGACATAATAGTTTGTAAATTACTTTTTTTCGTTGTTGGCTACTATAATATATACTGTTTTCTTTATGCATTCAAATAAGTGAAGTGATAAAAACATATGGATGTTGATAAAGTAAATAGTTATATAGAAACAAAGCATGTTTAACACGCTTACTATTTAAAAAAAAAAATCGGCAGAGTTTCCTTTGTTTATTCAAGAAAACCAACATGTTTTAACATTTAAAACTAACTCAACAACAGCAACCACCACCAAATTAAACCAAAAATAAATCCCTTCCGCCAATTTTAACGAATTGCCATTGGAACAAGTATAACTATCACATATATAAAATGGATCTTTTATACATCAAATAATGAAAATATTAACGCTCTTGCTTTAAAATGTGTAATGAATAATTTTAGAGGCAAAAATACTAACCCCACAATAGTTACAAAGTTGAGTTCATGATATGATTTATGGTGGTGCATTCATTGAGGATTGCGATCGACGTTGCGATTGAACCTCGGAATTTAACGGTTACAACTGTGGTGATACTGCAGGATCAATGTTGGAGTTGACAGGAACCTAGCAATTAGAATATACAAAATATTAGATTTAATGAATAAAATTAAGAAATTGTACTCATACATCCAATGATTAATAAAAGTTGACCTGTGCAGCGCCTAAAGAAACATCTCGTGTAGATTGGATAAAATCACCCATAGAATGCATACGAGACTCCATAAAATCCCTTATATGAGCTTCCACCCGTTCATTCATCCGACATTCCATAGAAATTATATTTTCTTGCATATGAGCTTCCAGTTTCTCTTTCATTTCAGTTTGTTTCCTCTCATATTCTTCCTCTATCTCACGTCACATCCTCTCATGTTCAACATCCATCTCACGCCGCATCCTCTCTAGTTCTTGCTGATGTCGTGTCTCAATATCTCTCAACTCAGATTGGGATTGCTTATATGATGGTCCAAATATCGTACTCAGAGAGACACCGAGTACAAATGTGCGCACACGCCCATGTCTTTTAGGTCCCATAACTTACCCAAATATATCATCCCCAGCAACACCGGTCTCCGCTGTCTCTAGATGTTGTAATTCTAGATCATCCATCTCTTGCTGCAAAAATCAACCCCAGTTCTTATACAAACTTCAAATTATATCATGCACATGTAAGAATCCCATAGAATAGAATAGATTTGGGCATAAAACCCACAAATGTAATAAATGATTGTAATGCAAGACTGTCATATAAAGAATGAAATTAAAAGTTTTTTATATGAATTTTTATTTTCAAACATGAACTCCTAATTTCAGAATGATAGGGTTCCTTGTAAGATTTTGAATCTAATGTTAGGAACATGTTAAAACTGTGGTTCCAGAGCTCTAAATTATTTTGGATTGCTTAAAAAATGATATATGTCATAGTGTTAACGATAAAAAAAAGACCGACTTTCCATAATAACGTGTCTCTCACCTAATGGGCTTCGCCTTTAGGATGCGGCAGACATTTGGCATTACCACGAAGAATAAAAATGCATGTTTGTATTTTGTCAGTGGGTCATAACAAACAATGATCCTAATGGGAAGACATTAGGAGCAACCTGGGAAGACATTAAAAAAATAGGGTCATAAACTGCCCAAACCACCCCAAGCATCAAAATAAAAATATTGGGATTCTTTTTAGTCTTTTTGGTTTCAAAATCGTTGTCTTATTTGAATTTTTGTTTCGTAGAAATCTCAGTGGTCTTAAGATGGTTGAGTTCACTTATCTAACCTTGTACTGTTGGCGATATTCATCTTAATGGAGGGGTGGGAGATGAGAAGAGATTGAATTTTCGACCCTAGACCGTAGTTGAAAAGATGCTTGGCCATTACAAGGAGAACTAAAGGGAATGATGATAATTGTAGTGACTCCACCTCCTATGCTCTCTCCCCTACGACAGCCTACTTAGTTAGCCCATAAATAAGGGATGTATCCAACTTTTCCAATGGCGGTGCTAGCCCTAGGCAAACCACTTTTAAGAACTCTGTCTCTGCCCTTGAACTTTTCCCATCCATCCTAATTTCTATTGCCTTGTTGATTTATGAAGCTTTTCCCTCCGATTATTATGTGTTTGTGTGTGTGTATAATTCCAATGCATTTATATCACGCACATAAACAGAGTTACACAGATAAAGAGGAAAGATTACGGACGCAATTAGAAAATAGAGTTTAAATTATATGAAAACAAGTAGAATTCACAAAACAAAGCTAGCCTTTGATAAAAACAAGATAACATAATTTTATTTAAAAGGAGAAATAAAGAAAAACACATAAAGCATAAACAAATCAATCTTATTATTCCTCTTACCAGCAGCTAATCTTAAAGTGTAACAAAAAGGTAGAAATACAAAAGAAAAGGGATAAAAAAAATAGTAGAGAGCTAACAATCTTGCAATAGATATTGTCAATCATCATTTCTTTCTCATTCACAATCTATGGATGAAACATCATCAATTTTTTGTGGTAAATTCTCCTATGTTCTACATTTACGTAGACTGTACTTTTGGAACTCCACACAAATGACCTCAGGATAACGGAGTTTGAATTTGGAATTCCTTTAGGATATTGACCAAGTCTTTCTTAGTAGTCCTTAAAGATATTTATATTACAATAGACCGTACTTTTGTTTATTAAACCGATGATTTTTTCAAAAAAGGCATACACTGGTGTGAATAAGTAGAAAGATTAAAAGTCTAGTGTGTTGTCGTTATCAATACAATTCAGTTGGTCTTTTAAGGCTATAATTCTGTACATGGGTGAGTTTGTTTTCTCGTTTTTCTTTCGTCAATTAGGTGAATACCTTTGAATTTTTTAGTATGTTCTTCTCATTTATGAACTGGAAAATAATTTTGGTCTGTCTCCATTATTGTCAGGATGAGTATTGGGAGATATGAATTGCTTATTTGGGTATGGTCAACTAGTTGGTTGGTATATGTTTCCTTTGGATATGAACTTGTATATAAATATCTGATAGATTGTGGATCCTCCATAAATAAATCAGTGTTCAATCGCGTGTTTGTGGCTGATAATTTAGATCCCACTATTCTTTCAACCCAGCAAAACATATCTGGGAGTTCATCGTCTCCTGATTTAGATTTGTATCAAACTGCTAAAATTCTACTTGGAACTTCTTCAGTGCTAAAGAAAGTGACCAGTTATCACAGGGTTGTTAGCCCAAACGCCAGAGACCTGGACAAACATCGATGTCTCGCCCCAGTTTGGCCTGAGTTAAGACTTAGATATTATACCTCTGTATGGAAACTCACGTTACAAAAACCTCTCAAATTGAAGACTTAGTGGATCAAGAGAATGAGTGATTCAGTATTTAGGCAAAAGAATTGTGAGATGAAATAAATGAAACCTACTGGTATTTAGGCAACTCAATGCAAGTATATGAGATCAAGAAGAAGATCCGAGAGACCAAGAAAGAAAATCAAAATGTCAACAAGTACTATAGCATTAGAAAAGGCTTATGGCATGAACTAGACATGTTTTATGATCTTGAGTGGAGTTGTGCGACTCATAGTGCTCGGTTTAAGAAGATACTCAAGAAAGGAAGAGTAATTTAATTTCTTGCATGTTTGAATAAATAATTGGATGAGGATCGTGGACGTGTAATTGGTAAAAAACCTCTTACTTCTACAAGAGTGACATACTATTCATACACCCTACATGGAGTTGAAAGTTTTGTTCATTTGAAACTGCACACACTGAACTCGTGTAATTCTGGTAAAATAGAGAACTAAATTTAACCTCAGATGAGTGTTATTTTTCACCTAAGTAAAAGGATTTCGCCCTTTATATGTAAAAACTAGACAGTTGAATCCTAAAGCTTTACATTATAAAGAGTAGGCCCCTATGTTAGTGAAAACATTTGGCAAAAGTTACCTATGAGTTTGGCAAAAGCCGACCATTATACATACATCTAGAATTTTTCATGAAACGCAACATCTACACCTAGAATTTTTCATTCTTTTATTTCAGAATTTTTCATGAAAAGCACAAGTAATATGGCTTTACATGTATTATTAATAGTTTGTTACTTTGATGATCACTCTAATGAAAGTTCAACCATTTTTTTCATTCACCTTGTCATATTCAACCAACTTCGCCTTTTTAGTTTGATTGGCCTTTTCTATTGGCATGTGCTCATTTGTCATTTGAACCTATTCAGATTTTTTTAGTTCTTTTTATTCTTCCCTTAAATACCTCTCTCCTTCGTATTGATATTATCCTTGTTCCCTGAATATTCATTTTTCTTCTTTTTTATTGGCTAATAGAGATATTAATCTTAAGATCTTTTCATCTTCCTTTAATATGACCAAACATTTAATGATCAGAGCATATTATAGGTCTCCATGGGTATTTTACCATGAATTGGGATGGGCCCTCACCACTCCTTCCATTATCTACCATAATATACTCAGGGACTTCCTAATATGTGGAATTAAGGACTTGAACTGTGTCAAAAGTAATTCTCCATGATCTAGTATGTATTCCTAACTTTAACATGAGCTTAGTTATATAAAAACTATTAACGAAGAGGCTATGTATAATTATCTAAAAAATAGCACAACACAAAAGATACATACAATCGCTCGGGCAGCTACTTCATTAATAGGCCACTTCCCTTTGGTTACATGCATCTCCTTGTACACCATCCTACGAGTTGATTGCAAGTACAATATAATAAGTGTCAAAGCATAACATAACAATACAATACAATAATAACAATGAATTAGTAAGTATAAAAAAAATTTCTACTTGAATTAGTAAGTATAACAATGAATTACCGCATATTTAACTTGAGCATGAGATTTTTTACCAGATGTGTGCAGCGTTTGCAAATGCGCATGGATGGCTTTGTTATTCGCACTTTTGGCCTAATACAATGGAAATATAGTTAGTCATATAACAAATCTTGTTTAAATCCTAATATTTATCTTTTTAATAAATTAATTCATTTCATGATGTTCTTTATGGGCGAGATAATCATAGTGTGTACACGTAATTCATGACTAGACTAAACAACTAGTACATACATGTGCTTCGGCGGAGTCCCAGTTATAGACGAGCGTTTTCCACTGATTTTCCTCGACTCATTGGGGACAATTTTACAAGTGTTCCTCATTAGTTCTATACTTAGTATAACCTTGGAGCTTTGCCGTGGCCTTCCACTCCTTCCACTTTCTTCCGACTGATTGCATCATAAATTTTCTCATCTCTTCCGTGGCATTTGTATTCTCCTACATTACATCAACGTGTTAGAGAGATAAACTTGAAAATATATATTCACGTATTCAAATTATGACCCCTATTTTCATTTTATTAACATTGTACCTTGATATGAATCCAAATCATGTTCTTATCCTCTTCGGGTACTTGTCTCCAATCAAAGTAGGTCAATGGTGCTAGTTGGGCAATGCGTGCTAGAACCCCTAAATTTGAAGCAAGTCTAGATGCGGGTTCTTCAATGGGTTTCCCAGGCTCATTCACCTCAATTTTTAAAATTCCACCATCTTTACCCCCACCCTCTATGCATTAAAGTGGGGCCTCGAAGTCGTCTATGCTCCTCTAGCGTCTCCTCTTGACCGGAGCTCGGATATAAATGTTAAGTAGGATTGGCTAAAAAAATCATTCATGAATTACTTAAATGTCAAGAATAATACTTTTCATCAATTACAAATATAAATAAGTCAACAAAAAACCATACCTGTAACTTCTTATTGTTCATTGCTACCCAACAATGGAGGGATCAATGGTGTAATAGGTGGCCAATTCGATTGAGGTTAAGGCATGGCAGGGTTGGCTCCTATATGTTCTTGTTTCTGCTCAGGGGTTGGCATAGCTCCTCTAATGTGTTGGGTATCAGATCTATTGATCGACATCGTACTGAATGAAATAACATGAGAAAAAACAGTTAATGTTGCAATGCCAAATGAGTGGAGAAACAACAGTACAATACCCCAATTTACATAACAAAAGTGATTAAATACAGCATACAAAATGGGAAACACTGTAAAATGATTATGATTTATGTTCAACCATTCAAACCTCTATAAAATTTTATTTTCCATTAAGTTCTTATTATTTATCTAAAGCTAGTACCAAGACCTATTTATTTAGATGCATTAATGTTGAATATTGGCTTTTAGTGACGCCTTTTTCTCTCTTTTTGCGACTCTTTTTGGATCGTTAAAAGTCAAATTGGCAGTTGAAGTTTGAAATGAAACAAATTGTTGCTAAAGTTAAATAATGACAACCTAAATAGTGAGTTTAGTCAGAATTTTCGTTAAAATATAGGTGCGAATTCAGAATGTCTGTAAATTTATCATTTTAACCTCAGTGAATCCAACTTGTAAATTTCAATGCATCAACATCACAAAATTACTTTTTATTTTTAGTTGTCAATTTACATTTCATACATGAGGCCCACCAAAAATTAAATCTAATGGTAAATTAGGCCATCATGCAGCATCTAAAGTTATAAGATAAGCTAAAATAGACTCCACCTATCAAATACGTTATTATTATTAAATGAATCATGACAAGGCATCACCTATCATTTGTACCTTTAAAAACAAAGCATGTTAACTCAAAGGGCAAATTTACAACCATATATTATACTCCTTATAATTCCAATCATTCTTCTTCTTCTAACTTGTAATATCAAATCAATGGCTGTAATATTCTCCCATTCACCTATTATCGTAATTCAAAAAACTACAACCATGAAACCTGTTAATAGAGTGTGGATGGTTGCAAAGAGTTATATTTCAATTAAGAGTGCACCCCAACTTCATATCATATCATCTTGCAAGAACTAGGTTGGTTTGTTTTTATCTTTTCTCATGTTTTTTTAATAATCTTTATTCTTTTATTTTAATTTGTATTTGGATCTTAGGGGGAAATATGAAGTTTATAGTATTACTTTTGTTTCACTTATGTTTTTCTGTATTTTTCCCTATTATTCCATCTCCAATGATTGTGTAAATTATGTGTAATATGAGTGACCACACTAGGAATAGTGGAATTCGGGACCAAAGAAGAAACAAGAAAGAAGAATCTAGTGGAAGGAATTTAAGGAACTCACTTTTAAAAGTTGTTAATGGTTTAGTCCACGACACTGTTTCAGGGAACTCTGAAACAATGTGTAAGAAAATCAGACAAAAGGGGAGGAATAGACAAGATGATCGCCTTAAGACCCTCCCTGCGCATATAAATAAGGTTCCATCAGATGGGGATGGTGTGGCATCATGTCCCATTCAGTGTAATGGAAGGCATACCCTCCAGCAGATGGGGATGGTGGAGAAATGTGGGGCTCCTAACAAGGTAAAGCATTGTGTTTGGAGGGTGTGGACGAACTCCTCCCAATAGCTCAAAACTTAATCCAACGACAAATTAATGCTAACCATTTATATTGTATTTTCCAAAAAACATGAAACTATTGTTAACTTGATTCAACATTGTAAATTCGCAGGTGTAATTTGGTGATTTCCCAATTCACAAAAAGAGAATCAATTAGGTGGAGTCGTGGATGGCTGAATGTCGCAACCACTTTAAAGATGATCACTTTGATTTATTCATCATGGTGGTGTGGGGGCTTCGGAGCTATAGAAATGAAGTGTGGAATGGAGAGAATTGTAAAACAACTTTGGAAGTATACAAGTACGCTGCCATGGTGCTTAAAAATTATAAGGAAGCCAATAACCCAACACGCCTG
Organism: Sambucus nigra; assembly: GCA_949130495.1. NCBI lineage: Eukaryota > Viridiplantae > Streptophyta > Magnoliopsida > Dipsacales > Adoxaceae > Sambucus > Sambucus nigra. Next base: position 187,653,751 of record OX422211.1, on the reverse strand, counting down.
ACGAAGCTTCCAGGCTGGAAAAGATGGATGCCACCGCCTAATGGGCACTATAAAATGGATGTGGATGATGTTATCAACAACAAACCAGGATGCATAGGGATTGGTACTATCATTCGGGACTTGTCGGATAAATTTTGTGCAGGTTTGGCAAAAAATATTGAACTCCCTTTTCAATTTGAAATTGCGGAAGCCATGGAGGTTGTAAAAGGGATTTAATTTTCCATTGACGTTAGGTAGAGGTAGCTGTCGATTGAAAGTGATTTCCTTAACATTATAAAAGATTTGTTGAAGGAAGAGGATATTTACTCAGCTACTGGAATTTTTCTTGACCAAGTTAGAAGGCTTTTGGAAGATTATTCCTACAACTTTGTTCAAAGAGAGGGCAATTACCCAGCCCATATGCTTGCCTAGTTTGTTTTGTGTATATTTATGATTGTTCAAGAATGTTAACACAACATGAACATATAAATAAGTTATCACAAAGAAACTCATAATAAACAAAAGCACAAACTTCAATATTATTGTTCTTTTAATGGACAAGCTAAAGCATGATATTAATAAATGTGATGCATTCTAGAGAAGCAAGTAAGAACATGTTCCTAATACAGCAGCCCTTGACCATACCCAAGGTTCCATGGTATGAAAGTTAGTTAAATAGATCGTTCAATAATGTTAATGCAACATGAAGATAAAAGGGAGATTAGAAATTAGAGGAAATCCACTCAAGTGATAATAATGCTTAATAGAATTTGAGTTAATTAATCTAGCCAAACCTCTACTCAAAATCAGCTGCTAGTATGAATAAGATAGGAGATATTGGACCCCCCTACCTAATACCTCTAGAAGAGTTAAAGAATCCTTTAGGAGCCCCGTTAATTAAAACCGAAGATCAATTAATTAAAAGCCTTAGGAACCAGGTCAGTGCCTGTTTGAATGGAAATACCTCTGTCTAATCTACCTAATATCATATCATTAGTTTCTCCTTGATCACACCAAGTAAATTTGGATCCAATAAATCCCATTTCAACCAAACCATTATACCATTGTAATTTTGAGCCGTATAAACTATTCATAATTCAAATAACTTTAATAAAATCAATAAAATCAATACTAGTTAACACATTATACCATTGTAAGCAGCCTATGGAAAAAAAAATAAGAAAATGGACTAAGAAAAATAAATCCACACAAGTTCTTAATGCATATTCAAATGCCTAGCTAATCAATATTTCTATTCATCTTCATCCATGTGCCCGTGGTTTCCTCATCAACTAATGCTCGATCCACACCTTGTCTAACCCAACTAACATCATCACCACTTGTCAATTTTGCATCGTCCAAACATTGATCAGTCCATGCCTCTGTTTCATCATTTACAGTGCTCTCTCTTGTTAATTGTTGCCCAAACACATCAAAAAGTCTCGAGGCTTTGTTTTAACAACAATATGCCAATCTTTCTCCACTAGGTCTTATACATAAAATACTTGCTTTGCTTGAGATGCTAGTATGAATGGTTCATCGGTTCTTTGATGCCTAGGATACAACAAATGGTTGAAGTTTACAAGCGTGAATCCAAAGTCATCTTGCTCAATGAGACCTATACTATTGTCAACCCAATCACACTTGAACAACACAAACTTATTATATTTTGAATAATACAGCTCAATGATATCCGTTAAAACTCCATAAAAATTGACATCTCCAGATACAGGATTTATGTCTCTTGCACTTGCGTAACTTTTAGTCGTTGCATTTAACATGACTCCACTATTTTGCATGGCTCTTCTCCTCTCACGAGCCTTAGTGTGACCGAACGTCGTTGATAATATATCCAGTGAATCTTTTTGCCTTTTTTAGGGGACCCGTAGCTAAAATCTAAATTTCTTGTGATACATCTATGTTCTTTGCCTGGACTAAATTCCTCACGTATTTTTTTACAAAAAAAAAATGTTTTACATGCCATAGTTATGTAATAATACATGTAAATGTAAAACATTATTTTTAATGTACATTTTACTTACATGATCCTTAAACCAAAAATGAAATGTTTCGTTATGAATGCGGTCCACAACATGTGGTCTAAGATGGGAATCACTCCTAATTGATGCACAATGAGTACTGCATTAAAAAGAATCATTACATTATTCTTTACATGGCTAAAAACGAAAGAATTTTCTTCAAGAAGACACCTACTCTCGAAATGGAACAATTGCATCTGTGTTGACAAGCACATATCGATGTGCTTGTACATATGTAATGTCATCAAGCAGAAATCCCTCTGTTTTTACTATTTTACGACCACAAAAGTGATCAAAAGAACTACCATCATCATTCCTTGTTGGGCGATTAGACTTCATCTCAACATCATCACGTAGGTACCTTGAGAAAAATGTCAAGCATTCTACCCAATATCCTTGTTCAATTGAACCCTCTGGATGACTGCGGGCCTTCACATAATTCTTCAATGTGAACAAGTATCTATGGTGAGGGAAATTTCAATTAGTAAGAAAAATCTACCGTGAAAAATATTTTAAAAAATATATATCAAGTAATACCACACCTCTCAATAGGATACATCGATCGGTATTGTGTCGGTCCTCCAATCTTCGCCTCTTCTACTAAATGAATAATAAAATGCTCCATGACATCAAAAAATGAAGGTGGAAAGATCCTCTCAAGTTGGCATAGCATGAGCTTAATGCGAGATTGAACACGATCTAAGTTGGTTACATTCATCACTTTGGAGTACATATTTCTGAAGAAGTTACTTAGCTCAACTAATGGTCCAAGCACATTCTTAGGCAACACATTTCTTAAGGAAATGGGAAGTAGTTCTTGCATTAAGATATGGTTGTCATGACTCTTGAGGCCCGATATCGTACGTTGTTTAAGGTTAACACAACGCGATATGTTCGAAGCATAACCATCTGGGACTTTCACCTCCTTCAACATTTTATAAACTATGTCTTTACCCTTACTGTCTAAGGTGAAACATGCAAGTGGAAAATAATATTTGTTGTTCGCCCATTTCTGAGGATGCAACGGCTTACGAATACCCATATATTCCAAGTCATGACGGTATTTTAAGTTATCCTTCCCCTTTCCATCAACATTTAATAATGTCCAAAGCACATTATCACACACATTCTTCTCAATATGCATTATATCAAGATTGTGGCGTAACAAATTGTCCTTCCAATAATCTAAATCAAATTTTTTTTTCTTCCAATTATGTGTTAAGGTTTCATCTCTTTCATCAACCCTTTTCCTCTTACCGCCTACCTCAGGATCCTTCCCAAAATTATTTTTACCTCATCATATGCTTCAGCTCCAGATAATCGGGTGGGCTTTGTACCCAACTCAACTGTACCATCAAAGGAGTTTTTATTTGTTCTAAATTTATGCCCTTCAGGCAACCATCGACGATGACCCAAGTAGCAATGCTTACCTCCCTTAAACAACCAACGGGATCGAGTGTATTTATGACAACAGGGACACGCCAATCTACCTTTTGTCCCCCACCCAGACAAATTTTCATAAGCTGGAAAATCACTAATTTTCCATAACAACGACGCACACATTTTAAACATCTGATTACTGGCTGCATCATAAGTGTTTACCCCAACCCATAATTCCTTTAATTCATCAATCAAAAGGCGCAAATAAACATCAATGTCATTTCCAGGGCTGCGAGGACCATCAATAATTATTTGTAATATCATATATGGTTGTTTCATACACAACCATGCAGGCAAGTTATATATTATTACAATTACGAGCCACGTGCTATGGACAATACTCATGCTCCTGAATGGGTTGAACTCATCACTGGATAATGCATGCCTAACATTCCGCGATTCTAGTGCAAAATCTGGATAAATACCATCAAATGTTTTCCAAGAAAGAGAATCAGATGGATGCCTTACATTTTCATCATCAACATGCTCATCAGCATGCCATCTCATCTGTGATGATGTCTTTGATGACATAAAGATCCTTTGAAGTCTTGGTATTAAAGGTAAGTATCGTACCACCTTTGAAGGAATTTTTCGATTTATAATGGCATCAACATCTGATTGACCATTTACTTATTTGTACCTTAGGGTATGACACTTCCGACATTCATTCTCTCGTTATGTCTCATTCCAATAGAGCATACAATCGTTAGGGCATGCATGTATCTTCTTGTAATCTAGCCATAAGTTTGAAATCAACTTCCTTGCTTCTTAAAAATACTTTGGCAATATTTTACCCTCAGGAAATGAATCTTTTAAGAATTCAAGCAACATTATGAATGTCTTGTCACTCCACCCACCAAGGCACTTTAAATGTAATAATCGGACAAGAAATGAGAGAGTTGTATACTTTTTACAATCCGGGTACAACTCTTTTTCAAATTCTTTTATCAAATTGAAGAATTTATTGGTCTCTTCATCGGGGCCATCGATATGTTGATGTGCATCACCACCACCCATAAAGTTAAGTGGTCTTGTAGGAGGAATTCCAAAAGCATCATGTATCATCTCTCCCATTTCATCACCAATAATCGAATCAGGAGAAGGAACCGAAGATGCTACAGATTCCCCATGATAAGTCCAACATATGTAGCTATCTAAAAACCGAATTAGCAATATATGTTCTACAACATCATCTTTCTTCACATATAGCATATTGCGGCATTTCTTACATGGACACAATATTTTTTCAGCATTCGGTTTATTATCAGAGGCAAACTTAACGAATTCTTCTGCTCCTTTCTCGTACAAAGGATGACCTCTATGTGTTATATTAATCCAACTCTTATCCATCAGTATGAATCGATTAACCTGATGAAATGAATAAGTAAACACAACAAAATTTTGTCAATTGGCAAGTTCAACACAATGGTAACAAAAAAGTAACATGCAACATGACTTTGGTTTCTTACCAAACATCATGGTCTAACGTTGTCAAATATAAAAAGTAGAGAGCAAAAAAAAATGGTCGACTTAATATTTTTTTTTAATTTGTTTTAAAACAACATAATAAGATGAAAAAAATAAAAGATTACACAACTTGTCAAATGCAACAGAAATATATAAAATTTACAAAATTGGACACGACTTACGACAATAAGATTATCTACTGAAACATCACTTCGTCCCCACAACAAACATAATCCAACATTCGAAATTAATTCAATCGCTCTGATAAAACACACCTTGATGGCCTAAAAAACTTATTTTCCATTACAAATAAGAAATCTTACACATTTTCTAACTTTTGAGTGCATTTGATATCATTTATTCGACTTCCAATTTGTATTGATGTATTATTAGTCAATGCACATTTTAAAGATGCTTTTGATATTATGTATTAATTACTATTTCATTGGATGCAGTCGTAGAAGTGAAAATGATACCTGAACGAGAGAGGATCTCTGAAGGCCGATATTAGAAAGAGCTCGAGATAACCGGTTTGATATGCCTATTGATATACAGGTCATGTTTGCTTCAGCAAAGAACAAGACAATATAAGAAACATAATTTTCTTCTATCAAATTCAATATACAATACCCATATCTTTGATTGTTGAAAGGTAATTTTATTATTAGTCAACTCAAAAACAATTTATCTAAGTTGTCTTCATTCTACTTGTTATGTTGGACTGAATAAGGTATTTGGTTATCATTGAAGGTCTCTTCGTACATGTGGATTCCTTAATTTGTTGTTGAAAGTTATACGTTGGCCACATAGACTTTTTTATGGTAATAGGCGGTAGAGTGGTTGTCATGATAAGAAACAACGCTTTTTTAATGATACCATTAGAGTTTTTTAATTAAAATGAAAATATAATTGTTTTCAGACCTTTTATTTTCCTTTTCGGTTTAAATAAATATTGAAAAAATTGAATGGGAATAATTTTGTAATGGTTAATTACACTTGGGTCCTTTAACTTTACCTTCCTTATCACTTCACCAATCGAACTTTCAATTTTTATACCTAACCCTTTGAACTTCCAACATGACTTCAAGTAACCTCGTACAGTTAATTTTTGGACGAAAAAAAGGGTCATGTGTCGGTCACGTGTCACTTTAGAAGAGTATTTTGATATTTAACCTCATTTATCTGTTTAAAAAGTAAAAAATAATAATTATGGTAATCAATGATTTATAGAAATTATAAGTTCCCTTTTACGGCCATAGCTCTTTGCCTCCCCTCCTCCCCCTGCCATGGATGCTGCCCCTCCCCTGCCCTCTTGATTTCATCTCTATCTTTATCACTCACTTCTCTTACACGCGCGCACACACACACACACACGCACATATAAAATTCACGTCTCTGTTTTTATCACTCACGTCTCTTCCATGAAAAGTTGATTAAAATGAAACAGGGGTGATTTCTTAGAATTGATACCATCAGAGTTTTTTTAATTAAAATTAAAAAAGCATGTTAGGATACAATGTGAATCACAAATTGATACCATCCGAGCTTTTTTTATGGTAATCAATGATTTACATATCTTTTTTTAATTAAAATGAAGCAGGGGCAATTCAAAATTTCATTCAGATATTTCATCAGAGCCATATGTCTCAATTTTGATTCAAGATAAAATCGATATTGAGAGAGTAAATGACGAAGATTAGAAGATTCAAGATTTACCTTGAGAAGCAGCAGCCGTATTCAACAATTCAACATAAAAAAATAGAGACCCGTATGCGAATACAATTGAGGAAAACTTCAAGAAGCAGCGCCGAATTTAAGAAGCACCGTCGAACATTCAAGCTTAGGGCAACATCAAAAAACAGAGACCCGTATGCGAATACAATTGAGGGAAAGTAGCGGTTTGTTGGAGGGAAACACAAAATTAGAGGGAGTAGTTGAAAGGGTTGCGCGGTCAAAAATAATTCAGGGACCCGACGTTTTTATCCAAAAATGATGGGAAATATCCCACGTTTTTTTAGAAAACGTCGTTTTTTTCCGACGTTTCTACTAAAACGCCATTAATATTTCGACACCTATACAAAATGTCCATAAATAACCCACGTTGTTAAATAAACGTCGGCATATATACTATATCCCGAAATTTTTTTAAAGGTTGCAAAAAAAATGTTGTCATATCCACTTTTTTTGTAGTGTCTACATTGCTCCGGATGGTCACGGGGTTTGGAGCTTACACTAGTTTGACCTTGGGAATGTCTTTGGCCCTGGGCAAGAAACTTTCCCTTCTCTTGGACAGTCAACAAGGATTTTATCTTTGACAAATTGGCATTTATGTCGCTGATCAGGGGATTATATCTAGCATTGGTTGCAGTCTGGCTATTGATAAATGAATTCATAGTATCCTCGAGTGTTCTCTACGGTGGAGGGATATATGATCCTTGAGGTGGTGGTGCTTGCAAATGTCCTTGCATGTGTGGATATTGTTGAAAGTGTTGTGGCGGAGGAGGGGCAACATGTGAAGTAGGGTTCATTGCAGTATGTTGTTGCCCATATCTAAAACCAGGATGGTTTTTCCATGAAGGGTTGTAAGAATTCCTGTGCGGTGCACCGAAATTACCTTTAAATTCTCCTATACCACTAACATGCTCTTGAAGCATCACTTTATAGGCGAGTATAGTCGGGCATTCCTCAGTTGAATGACCCGCCTCACAAATCACACACACCTTCTCAACGGGGTTTAGTATATATCCAGTTGGTCCTCTTCCATATACCTCGCATAGGTCTCGAAATCCTTTCTCAAGTGTATCTAATCGACTGTCCGTCATAGAATTCTTATCTACGTGAAATAGATCGGACGCCGATGGGTTGGTGGTCACTTGATGATTTTAATTTTGAGCATTAGGATCAGAAGTATCCCAGGATTGGGTAGTCTCGGCAACTTACCTCAGGTGCAGCTCAACATCGTGGGCATCTAGTTCGACAAATGAACCACTACCCATGGTTTCAACGAGTTGCTTGGAATTAAGGTTCATCCCATTATAGAGAAAAGAAATGATTTGCGCCATATCAAATCCATGATGGGGGCACGAAGTAACTAACTCATTGAAACACTCATAACATCGATGAAATGGCTCATTTTCTGATTGTCTGAACACTTGAATTTGAGCCTTTATGGAGATTGTTCGATGTGGTGGGAAGAATTTCTTAAGAAATCTAGATCGAAACTCATTCCAATATGGGATCGAGCTTGGAGGTAAAGACCATAGCAAGGTCTTAGCTTTATCTTTTAGGGAGAAGGGGAAGAGTTTGAGGCGGATCACCTCTTGTGTGCAAGTTTGATCATTGAGAGTATCACACACACATCCTCAAATTTCCTGATATGGAGATTTGGCTTTTCAGAATCCATACCATGGTAATAGGGTAACATCTGGATCATCCCATTTTTAAAACAAAATTTCCCGGCAGTATACGAGAGTATAATGCATTTCGGAGTGACAGTGCGCTCGGGATATAAGATTACTCTCATCGGGTAGTATGAGGCCTCTTCCTCACGACGGTTGCACTACCATATTGCGACATCTCTCTATCTCTTAACGACTCAGTGTCCTCACTTGGTGTACTCGAAGTGTGCTCTGAAGTGTGTCTTAAGAAGGAAAACGGAGTGTTATTTGAGATTGAGTGTGACGGTGTGGAAGGTGGAATCCAAAACTGTGGGGCGTTAGAAGTGTGAGGGCTATCAGGATCGTACTCAACGATTGGATTTTTGTGAATGTGGGTTAGACTATTCTTGGGAGTTGGAGTGAGTTCAGAATTTTGCATTAATAGCTTATGAGAGATGGTGATGAATCTTTTTGTGCTTTTTGAAATTTTTATATGTTTTTTGATTTTTTGGAGATTTTTGGTTAAAGTTTTAGATTCACTCGATCGAATTCTAAGTCTACCTAATTCCCCAGCAACGGCACCAAAAACTTGACGCGACTCAGAAAGTGTCTCTAATGTGCGTTCACTCTAGGCTCAAGTGCAAGCCTATCGCGTTAGTAATAAACCCGGTAAGTCGAGATCGTATCCTCAGGGAAATAGGACAATGGAATTGTGACGACGTTGGATAGACAAAGAAATCCTAACTCTGACTCTAAAGGAAGAAGAAAAATGATTTGGTTTGTGGAATGACTATACTAGATGCAATTATGATATTATGAAAAGATGCAATTATACTTAATTACCTAAAATACTGATGAATAATGGTTTAAAACCTTAAACTATGTGATGAGAAAAACAGGATGGGAATACAATCCCCCAACCCTAGTGTACTGGAGATAAAATACTAATCGTAAATTTAAATGATTAATTAGACCCAGAATTTAATACTATCAAGCATTACGTATATGAGGTTCAATCCCGCACAATACTTAATCAGAGGACGAGTAAATCGGTATTACGGCAGTTACACTCGAATTGCATTCTAAAGCATCCCGGTTACCCGAAAGCAAACGAGATCCAAAGATCTACAATTGTCGTGTTCCTATGCAATATGGTCATAATAAATCACTAAATTCAGAGGATTAATGTTATACACATGCAACAATCACATCAGGTTGGGTTCATGTATCCCGACCTTAGAAAATCTAGCCTAGCATGCTGAATCTAATGAAAACAATTTTTGAATTGCAGAAAACCATGATTAAACTAAGGAAAATTTATAGAATGATGTAGAAAGGAATTGGATTGAAGAAAATTAACTCTTAATCTTACCAAAGCAGTAAAAGCATCAATTAAGAACACTTGTAATCACACAAATCTGAATAATCTTCAATCTTGAAATTAAAAGAATAAATTATCTCTAAACTAGGGTTTTTTGAAAAGAATGGAAAATTATATTAATTCTCCGTCCTAAAAACGATAATAATTCGGGTATATATACCCTACAAAGTTTCAGGAGTTTTAGCTGTACTAGGACTCTCCATTAGAGAAAGATAATATTTCAACAATCTACATCCGGACCGGTCCGAGGCTCCTGCGGATCGGTCTGCCTGGAATACGAATCGGTTCTTTTTTTCTGGGGTGAATCAGTCCGGAGCGGATCGGTTTTTTTATTTTTCTTCCACCTTCGGTTTGCGTTCGGTCCGGGGATCTCTGGAATGTGGCACTGCAGACCGGTCCGGTCTTCCTGCGGATCAGTCTGCCTTTGACTTTCTTTTCTCCAACTTTGATTGTTCATATCATTCCCACCGAGACTCCGATTGAGGTGTCTTTTCTTCCTGTGTGCTCATGAACTTTATATCTTCAACTTCTCTTGAGGTGCCTCATCCGAATTTCGGGTCAAAATTACACTTTTGCCCTTTTGACTTTCCTTATTTTCTTTCTTGATTCTTTCGGTTTCTTTCTTCCTTTAATTGACATCAAATACCTGTAAAATCAATATGAAATACCAGAAACTCAGTGTTCTCATTAGGATAAGTCAGTAGAAAGATTATAAGATAAAGTCAAATCGATTACATTAATCGAGGTGCTAAAAGTAACTAAATGAAAGGAATAAATTGGGAAGAATTTATGCCTAATCACTTGCTATAAATTTATTTAATTATCTACAGTGATAAATTCATATAACAATATGTTCAAATATCATGTAATCGCGACAAACATTCAAATTAAATTATCACCACTACTGGACACATATATTAATAGCTAAAGCTTATGAATTTGTTGTTAAATGATATCAATTTAGTACATTAAATGTTATTTTATTTTAGTTGGATTAACCATACAAGATTAATAACAATCCAATTTATCTCATCCTAAAACTTACAATGAAATAGAAATATAAAAATAGTGAAAACATATAACATCAAATCCAATTAAAGTGGTAGTTTGTTCCATTAGTCATAATAACTACAAAAGGTAAAATACAATGAAAAATATAAGAGGTTCTCGAAAAATAAAAAAAAATGTATATAATAATATAACTCTAATTGTCTATGACTAACATCTACTTATGACTTATAAGCATTCCATCATCGGTCCCAAACTCTCCGTCAAATTTTTTTTGGGGAATCAAAATCTACAAAACTAATGTTTAACAAATTTTCTTGAGATGTTAAGCAAAAAATTAGATGAACACAAGGTTTAATGTGGTTTAGCAAGTCATTATTGCCTATATTCATGGAGGAAAATGAGGGAGATATATCTTATTAGAATGGTCAATTTTGGAGTACCATAATTGATTTTTAAGAGTCCATGATTAGGGTACAAGCATTTTTGTATGACTTATTGTCAACATGTACCACCTTAAAAATGGGGGGTCTCATTTAATATAGAACAAAGTCCCAATGATATGAAATTATGGTATGTTATAATCTCTTTTAAGAATTCAACTCTAACGGAGTCTATCCTGGGTTTACTATAGAGTTCTTGTAGTACTTCAACTATCACAATGATTATCCTTTTGACTCTTTGAATTTAGAGTAATTTTCTTCTTGCAAGCTTTAATTGATTGGCGACTAAACTCATTTCAAGAGGTTCTTTATTAAATATCTCACCTTATAGGTTGGATGATTATTTCCTTCGTCAATTTCACCCAAAATTAAAGTAATTCAGCCTTTGGCCATGGTCAGCCTAATCATATACCTAGTTTAACAAACGTGCATCGTAGCGGTGTTATAACGTATTAGTGTGAGACAAATTTTAGTGTGGATTGAATGAAATAATGAAATTCCTTCACATGTAAATCCTAGAAAATATGCTTGCAGGCGCCATCTGATGCATCCCTATGTCGTTATGGAGGGTTAGGAGCTTGGCTTAGAGATCTTGGGGAGCAGATCCAAAAATGAGGTGATTTCCCTTCATTCATCGAAGTTTGAAATATTTAGGGTTTCAAATACTCATTAAAAACTTTTCTATTTTATTTCATTCTAAGGTACCGTATATTTCTTATTCCTCCATTTCTACTCTCTTAGGGATTTTTTGAGATTTTCTTCAAATATCCATCCTTTTCAAAAATCTTGTCTTTCCACACTTAGGATGTTGAAAGATTTGAAAAAATATAAGGACTACTCTCATAAGTGAGGACCTATATGTACTTGATGTGGGTGAAATTATGATTTTCACCATGTTGTTATAAAGGGAGTATGTTTCCTCCCCTCCCCCATCCATATTAGTGGAAGAACTCCATTTCTATAAAGATATTCCCCATTAAGTTAGTGACAACTTTTCCCATATTATTATGAAAATGATTTTCATCCGGGATCACAGATATTTAGTCCCATTTTTAAAGAATCATTTGTACCCCCTCCCATATTTTTATTTTTTAGTCGTTGGTCATGTTATAATAACTATGAGATTAAGTGTCATTTTCTAGTGAAAATAAAGAAAGATGGTTAAAAGACGGTTGAGGGAGGTTTGGAGAGATTATGGGACTTAATAAAATTCAAAAAATACATGGGAGGGGAGCCTAAGAAAACAGTTTACATAAGATTAAGCTAAAAAAAACTATTTTCATTAACCAAATCTATGATAGGAATTTAGAGCTTGACAAAATCATATATTTCTATATCATTTAAATAAGAAAATGGACATATTTCTTTAATTAGAAGTCCCTTTAGAATGCAATTAGATATGTTAAACATCTATCGAGCTCTTATAAGAATACACAACGAGTCATCCTTGTGTTATCTTGGTCCTTCTATGCAATGAGACATGCACTGCACATGTCTGACGCTTACCGCCAATGTTTAATGGAGTTCGATGGTAGGGCTTACTTGTAGCCGTTTTCAAAGTTTGAAGAGTTATGTGAGTTAAGGTAGTTAAGTGTAGGGGGTTAAAGTTCACGGGGCCTAAGTGTAATTAATTTACTATAAGAATTATGGCTTTTAGCAAGGAAAAAAATCGTTGCAAAAGGTATATTTTCATTGCAAAAAATCTTTTTCAATGATTTTTTTCTTTGCAACATTTCTCACACTAGCAATCATGTTATAGATCTTTTTGCAAGAAAATTTTGCCATCGCTAAAAATATGTTGCAATGAAATTTTTCATTGGAAAATAAAAATCTTTTTCGTTGCAAATTTCTTTCATATTTCGACTAAAAATCTTATGCAATGAATTGTCGTTGTAAAAGATACTAATAAATTCTCGCAAAAGATATTTTGACAGAATCAAAATTTCTTGCTAAATGTTAATTTTTTGTTGCTTAAATTCTTTTGTAACACTTTTTTGTTGGAAAAAAAACACTTTTGATTACAAATAATAATCACCTTTATGACAATAAGTTTCAACAAATTTATTTCATTACAGAAGATATTTTGCGATGGATAAAAATTCCTTGCTACTAGTCATTAATTATTACTGAAATATTTTTGCAACTTATTTTTTCATTACAAAAGAATACTACTTTGGTAGCAAAAAAAACGATGCATTCATAATAATAGTGTTCTACAATAAATATTTTCTTGCAATTATATTAGGCAATGAAATAAATAAAAAGAAAATTAATTAAATAAACATAATTAAAATATGTTATATTATATCCAAAATATAAATGTGCTACAGTTCATGTCACATTGAAGCTCAAAAGTAAATAATACTTCATAATTAAGAGATGAGTTTAAACTAGTTTTCTCATCACAAATAAAATGATAAAATCAACACTTGTCATCCTACAAGTTGATTAGAAGGTACAATAGATCGTTCAGAGATATATTTCTTAGGAGCAATGTATTTCCCTGGCAGTAAGGTGAACTTCATTATAGTCATCTCTTACGTAAGACCTTGGACTAGGATTTTCAAATCCACAATCTCTATCTATAAATTTTGTTCTCCAATTCAAAATCCATCATGCATAATGAATTGAAAGGTTGGGTACCAAGACCACCTCTTTTCAAGGACTTTTTGATAAATTGATGCTTCATCATAATCCTCCGAGTATTTTTGCAATTTAATCATCTTTTCCTACAATGAAAAATAAAAGAATATGTAACACTATCTCTTTACTATTTTTACATTTTTTTTAAATCGACAAAATTTCCATTGTTTATATATGCTACAAGTAAACCATCAATGCGTCCATTCCACTGATTTTACTTTATCTTTTAAAAAAAGTGGTAAAGTTACCTTTATTTATTCATGAATCCAAGTTGTTGGGACACAAATCAATAATACAATAACTCCCTTCCACTGATTTCAACACAAATAAATCCACCCCGCAAGTCTTTGGTGCAATTATTTATGTTTAAGCATGTAATATTATTTTCTTTTATACACTTACATAGTCAGACTCTGCTTCTTCACTAATCCACCCATTTTTCTTCGTCCAATAAGTATCATAAATTACTTTAATTTTCTCTTTCGACTTCTCATATGCTTTACCTATTTTTTAACATACAAAAAGTACTCTTCATCCTCCTATAAATCGTCTTCATGTTTCCCATAAATGCAAACCTGTTGAATATATAAAATCATTATATTTGCAAGCATTAATAAGTATATATAACTTTAATGATGTTATTTCTTAACATTTGATAGTTATTATAAGTTTAATTATAATGGTGTAAGTCCAAGTGAATTTGTTTAAAGAATCAAATGTATCACTGACTTCAAAAACATAGACAATACATTAATCAAGCTTAACCATTACACAATTCACATCACAAATTCCTCGCTACCAATTCACAAACATCACTTCACTCACTCACATCTCATTTAACCAATTCATTTTGTTATGCGTTTTGTTACAAATTCTTGATTAGGCACTTCAACTTAATTTGGCAAAAACTTATAGTTTCGCAAATATGTTGGACATCTTTGAAACATTTTTAAGCAAAAAATATTCAACTCTTTTGAACTTGGAAACAACATCACTACATTAAATGATCTATAAACTTACTCATTTGATCTATAAACACGTTCATATTTTTATTATATTTTTTTGGCGATCGACTCTTAAGTGCAGCATTCACTAATATCCTAATCACCCACATCCATCTCACTTCCCATGATTCACTATGGAACAAACTATGGTTAACCACTTCACATTCACACCCACAAGCATACAACCCACACTAACTGTCAAATATAACTGTAGTGAGTTCACTTATTGTCTATTGTTCATGCTCTTAGAAAGCACATATCTCATTCACAAAACTCAAAATTCACTTTTACCTAAAATCTTTATCCCCACCTTAATGTACACTCTAAATCACACCACTGAACATATCTGTGACACCCCGCTTAATTAAATACCGGGCGATCACTCCTTTATTAAATTAAATCAAGGTAAACAGTTGGTTCATTCTCAGCATCACTGTCGATAAAAATAACTTTTCCAATTTAACACCCTAAATAATTAAGCTAAGTGTCAAAACATTTTCCATACAAAACTTTCCAAATTTTAATTAAAGAAAAAGGTTTATTTTAATTTAAAACAACATTTCTACAATAAAGAATCACACCACAATAAACCAAATAACATAATACATTCGTCAAACGAATGTCAACAAATGGAACTAAAACCACAAATCCATCCTGAATAAATCCCATAGAACAATACTGGAAATAAATGAAATATAAAATCCCAACAACAAATGAAACGATGAAAAGGGCGACACGTTCCCAATAAATGAGAATACTAGGAGTGGAGTCAATAACAGAAGCCGTCTACTCAAGTGACCTGCAACTCCCACCTAAGCTGCATTTCGTTCTTCTCAAGGGATCCTAAGCAAGACGCCCCTGTGGCTGGGCACCTGAAAATATACATATATATATATACAATAGAGAGAGAGAGGAAAAGAAACGGGTCAGAGCCCGAAAGTGTGTTTGATTTTAAAATACGTTAAGCAAGTATTTAAATTGATACAGGCCAATGCAAATCATATTAGTTTGACACTCTCTTGAGAAATTCTCACCTCTCTTCTAATGTGCACGCCTATCGTACTAACCTTCCCAAATAATTTAGTTTATCTTAACTTACTCATAAGTTTTCAAAACCGAACGATGACAACGTTTTAAAAAGGTTACTTTCAATATGTAGCACTCCTCTCGTTTTATCTTCATTAAATTATAAAGTTTCCCAGTGTCTTCTCATACTTTCACAAAACAAGCATTTATTATTGCGTCAACAACTATGTCCTACTTATCAAATCACAGTAGGCAGTTTAAAGTTTATAACCTCATATATATATTAACTACTCGTATAATATATATATATATATATATATATATATATATATATATATATATATATAACAGCACCCCAACTAAACTATGGTGCGGGCATACTCTGCTATCCAATCCCCGTATCGCTCACACAAAGGGGAATACAAGTTCAGAATCACTCTCGAACTGTATTAACATATACAAAACAACGTTGAGGCGAAGCATAGATTCCAAGTCCAAGAGGTCAGTACATACCCACACGTCTCTTAGGACCGTCCGACTATCAATCTGATAGCCCGTACCTAGGATCTCTAACTTCTAGGGTACGAATCAATATCCCCCATAAAGCAACACAAGATAAGATCGTCCCAGCGCGGTAACCTCAGGGATAGCAAGTAGCGCGGGTACGTTTTTCAGATGTATATAATATATGTACACACAATCACATAAATATACCCATTCATAATATTAATATAGGTTCCTCCCGTTACCCATAGTCACAACATTTATCCTTAATTTCCCATTATTAGGATTACGTATAAGGTTTCGTCTCTAGCCTTAACTCGAAGGGTTTTCTCACTAGTTACGTGACACTCGTGGATTCTATCCATCCAAGTATCAAAATCAGTAGGTAAACGTCTATTCACTATCGTAAGTATTTGACGTAATCTCTCACTTGAATTACGTAGTTTCCTCGTTCTATAATTAATTGTCCCTAAAATATAAGTATCATCTCATAATAAAGTTCTCAACACTTAATCATATGTCCTACTGGTCTCTCCTATATCCCAAAACATTTTATTCATAAAGCCCAAAAGCTATTTCACGATGAATCATGTTCAATTAATTAAATAAGGGGAAATAAGAGTCTTCCAGGAGGGGTCGATCGATCGAGGTCTGGTGCTCGATCGATCGAACCTTCGATCGATCGAAGCTCTAGGCTCGATCGATCGATCAAGCAGGTCTGCGAAATCCTGCAGAAGTGCAGTTACGGGTTTTACCAAAATTCTTCACCCAAATCAATATTTTCCAACACTAATCATCTCAAAACTCCTACTACAAACATAATAACATATTTCCAGATGTTTTTAACGTTAAGCATGCGTATATCCATCATTAAACATGATTAAACAACCCAAAATCGCATTTAAACATCAAGAACCCTAATGTTTTCTTAACTTTTGTTCTAATCAGTTTTCTCCAGAATTTCCTTCTAAAATAACATCAAAAATTCGTGGGTTAATCATCTACTTCACATACTATTTCCAGAATATGGTTATAATGTTTTCTACATGCAAATTCCTATCAAAATTTGGGGTTTTCTTCCTTTGATTACACTCCTTATCATTCCTACACTAATATGAATATTGCACTAACGAAAATACGCAAGTTAAACACTTGCCTGGGATTTCAGAGGTCTGGTTTCCTGCTGATATTGGTGTGGTTGCGTTCTCCTCCTCGCGATCTACGCGTTGGTGGTGACGGTGGTGTAAATGGTGGTGTTTTGGCCTTGAATCCTCCTTGAGAGCTCTCTCCTCTCTACTCCAATGTCCGTTCTAGGGTTCTGAATGTTCTAACCCTAAAAGGCTGACTTAAATGGTTGCTAAGGATGGCTGAAATTCGTGGGTTTAATTACCCTATTTTGTAAAATGACCAAAATGCCCTCCCGGGTCACTAATTAAGTCTAAAAACACCCCGAGACCCGAACCAACCCCTCGAGTACACTTTTCTGACTATCTCAACCCTTCCGGACGAGTTGGCGCACTCAAAACGATCATACGAACAACTTATAAAATATTCACTTTTATAACTCAATAATTAGTCCCGACGCGACACGGGCGCGTCCCGACTAAAATTCTCAAAGTTGTTATTTCATTCACTCGTGACTTATAATATAACCCATATCATATATTACTATGCTCATTAGTAATATTCGACAATTTTATATAATTACTAACTCTCGTCACGTTAATAATTATAACATAATTAATTTCCGGATTCTTATTAAATAATTCACTCTCATTAAATTTAATAAAACCCCCAAATTAATATAGCATAAAAATACGGGGTATTACATACTTCCACCCTAATAACGGAATTTCATCCCGAAATTCGGAAAATAAGGCATACCTGATAAGAACAAATCTGGATATCTCTCGCGCATATCTGCCTCACGCTCCCAAGTGGATTCCTCCACATTATGGTGTTCCCACTGGACCCGCACAAGTGGAACTATCCACGACCTCAAACTTCTCTCACTATAGTCTAGGATAGCCACCGGTCTTTCCTCGTAGGAGCTATCAGGCTGTAAGTCGATATCCTCTATCGCGATGTGAGTATGGGCCATATCATCTCGAAGGTATCGTCTCAACGACGAGATGTGAAATACATCGTGAATGTGATGTAGATGTTCCGGCAGTCCCAATCTGTATGCAACTGGCCCAATCCTCTCTATGATGGGAAATGGTCCCACGTACCTCGGAGCCAACTTTCCCTTCTTCCCGAACCTCATCACTCCTTTCATGGGAGACACACGCAGTAACACTTGGTCCCCCACATTAAACTCCCTGAAGAACCGTTTCGCATCAGCATAGCTCTTCTGTCTGTCCTGGGCTACTCGAATGCGACCCCTGATCATCTCGATCCTCGCAGAGGTCTCCTGAATCACCTCTGGTCCTAGCAACTTGTCATCCCCCACCTCAAGCCAACAATTTGGGGAACGACAAGGCCTTCCATACAAATCCTCAAATGGAGCCATACCAATCGTGAACTGATAAGAGTTATTATAAGAAAACTCTACCAGTGGAAGGTGTGGCTCCCAACCTCCTCCAAAATCGAGAAGACACATGCGTAGCATATCCTCTAACATCTGATTAGTACGCTCTGTCTGCCCATCTGTCTGTGGGTGATAAGCTGAACTCAACCTCAACTCAGTACCCATAGCCTCCTGAAAGCTTTCCCAAAAATGCGACACGAAAATCTTGTCTCTATCGGACACAATATTCAGGGGCACCCCGTGTAATCTGACAATCTCAGCGATGAACAACTGAGCATACTGACCCGTGGTATAATCTGTCCGCACTGGTAGAAAATGAGCCACCTTGGTCAGACGGTCTACAATCACCCAGATAGAATCGTGGCTCCTCTGTGATGTAGGCGACCCTGTAATGAAGTCCATGGAAATACTCTCCCACTTCCACGCGGGTACTTCCAATGGCTGAAGCAATCCTGACGGTTTCTGGTGGTCCACCTTAACCAGCTGGTAGGTAGAACACTTGGCCACAAACTCAGCAATGTCCTTCTTCATCCCGCTCCACCAGTACTGTCGCCTCATATCCTGGTACATCTTATCGCCTCCCGGATGCACTGCAAATCCGGACCCATGAGAATGAGTCATCACTTCATAACGTAACTCTGCTCCTTCTGGAACCACCAATCTCCCATTAAACCGCAAACCTCCATCAGAACTAACAGAATAGGACTCAGCACCCTCGGCTAGAAGTCACACAATCTGCTCCTGGAAAAACGGATCTGTGGTTTGCGCCTGTATCACCCTCATAACAATCTCGGGTGTGACTGACATGACGGATATGAACGAACGGGCTACTGCGTCCTGGTGACCCAACTCCTTCCACTTTGCTTTCCAAACGTCGGCTATGTCGGCTACCGGTCTACGGCTCAATGCATCAGCAACTACGTTGGCCTTCCCCGGATGATACTGTATGTAACGCCCCGATCCGGATTAGAGTTACCGTTGGAATAACCCGTATCCGAACCGAGGTGTTAAGGGGGAGGGGGATAAAACATTTTATTAAATTGGAAAACAGTTGCCACATTATACTTCAAGAAAACCTTTGATTTCTTTTATTGTGAAAAGGTGAGACCCATATTTTGCAAGTTAATATTCAATTAACAATTTAACAAGTAAACCTTTGGTAAGATTTAATCCATAAATAAAGCACAAATCCCTGTATTATTACAATTTCCAAATAGTTCGAGTTCAAACCAAATTGTCTCAACAAAACATAAAGGATTATGGTTCAACATAAGTCCATGGATTAAAAATCGGTTACAGAGCCTCTAAACGATGACGAGCACTTTCTGCGGCCTTTCCAACATCCTTACTCGACATACCACCTGTTGTACCTGGGGTTTTAGAAAATAGGGTATGAGCGAAATGCCCAGTAGGGTGGGAATACTAAGCAATAATGTTCATAGCAAAATACTATACATATACAATGCATTTTAGTAATTCTGAAAACCATCATTGTCTCATATTCATTAATTATCATTAATAATTATTTTCTTTAACATTTAACTATGCTAACAATATTCAAGATGCCTTCATTATATTCAACTAAGTTATCATGTATCTATACTAACAAGATTCTTTAACTTATTCATAAATGCACCTATATGCAATGCCCTGGGCTACGTGCCCACTCACTCTTAGCACTTTAATATTCCAAGCCAGGAACTTAATCATATTCCACTTATGTCATCCACATAATAATTAATGAACTCTTATTCATTCATTAGTTTAAGTTCTGTGAATTTATCTCATTCCTTACTTAACATTGTTTTTGGGATTTTGCCAACAGACACTCACGGACTTCGTGGCCTCACACCACCGGTCTCCGCCGCCATATACTACTGCAGTTTGTTTGGGGTCTTTCACCACTAGGGACGTCATGCCCTCCTTAATTATTTTCTCTCGGCGTCATCCGAATATCATATCTTTCATGTGTTTAACATTATTCTCAATGTTCACAATTCAACTTATCCGGTTTTGTTATTAAAGCCCGTTATTAGTCTTTGCATCCTACGAGCCGAGGAGGCATTCTAGTGTCAACGCCGAACAGTAAAATATAATAAGTCACCTTTACAACACTTTGATTTACCAAAATGCCATCTTATACTTTTATTATCTAAAAAGCATTTCCTTGGCATTTTTCATGTAAAAACACCATTTAAGTGACTTTTCTCCGTATTTACCAAATTTGCCACTAAGGCATTTTTTTACCAAAACTTACCTTTTTAAGTGGGTTTTAAGTACAAAAATCATTCTTTAATGCACTACATGTTTCCACCAACATTTAAACCTTTATTAGTGATGTACAACTCATTTTAGCACACCTTTACACATAAAGCCATTTATATAATTATAAGCCTTATTTAACATATTCAAGAGGCTTAAACTAATATTTCAACATATTAGATTTTGGGGCTGTTTTTATGAGATTATTAAACACATATTTAGACCACTATATTTCAATATTAATCATGTTAATGTCAAGACTAACACATACTACACACACTATTTCATGAAAATGGGTCTTCTTCCTTAGAAAACCCAACAAATGCATTAACTAGTCATTTTCTTGTAGCATTGCATTTTCTATGTTTATTTCATGAGATTATTACATTTATAGCATGATTTCAACATATATAATAATCTGAAAATTTATTCTAAACATCATCTTCTCCATTTATCATTTTTCACAAAATGGGTTTTTCATAGCATATGAAAATAAAGGAGAAAAGCTAAAAGGTTACATTTTTCTCATCATCTTGTTCATATTAGCATTTGAAATAAAAGAGTTTAAGAGTGAGGAAAACCCTACTTGAATGAAGGAGAGTGAGTGTAGATGTGAAGAAGATGAAGTGGAGCACTCAAAAGTTCCACCAAAAACTCCAACCAAGACTCCCTTTGAGCTCCAAAAGCTCTCTGAAACTTC
Source organism: Sambucus nigra (assembly GCA_949130495.1). Lineage (NCBI taxonomy): Eukaryota > Viridiplantae > Streptophyta > Magnoliopsida > Dipsacales > Adoxaceae > Sambucus > Sambucus nigra. The sequence continues at coordinate 187,631,948 of OX422211.1, read as the reverse complement.
CCCACAAGCTGTCCCAACCTTGAGGTTAGCTTTAATGGTGTTTGGAGACCTTTAGAGTGGTGTTTGGATGGTGGTAAAAGGGGTGGGAGATGAAGCTACGAAAATATGGGTTCTTACTCTTGCTAGAACTTGAGGGATTTTGGGAGAAAATGTCTACAGATATGTGCCTAATTACACCCATGGTTTCCTCTCCCTCTCTCTCTTTTAAAAGCCATTTTAAGGGACCTTCAACTCTTGACCCATAGCCTCAGAATTTGCATTTCCTAAACCGTGTATAACACCTCCCAAAGTCTGATTTCTGGAGTTGAAAAAGACTACACTCAACCACCCAAAACCATGGTTAATGTGCCGCCAAAGTGTGCCAGCGTCACTTTCTCTCTCTACAATTTTTTTTTTTTGAAACTTTTAACCTAAGGGCCTTATTTCTTGTATTTTTTTGAGTGAAAAATCATATTCAAACTATTTTTTTGGCCTCCCGAAATGTCCTATACATGGCGCGCAAAAACGGGACCTTCGCGCAAAAGTATTTTTTTTCGATTTTTCTTTCCATAATAATATTCCTTATATTTTTGTGAGTCAAAAAACATATTCACAATATTTTTTTGACCTTACGAGGCGTCCTAAACAATACGCGCAAGAAACGGGACCTCCGCGCAAAACATATTTTTTTCGATTTTTCTTCGCCTGGTAATATTCCTTATATTTTTATGAGCCTAAATATATGGTCGGAATATTTTTTTGACCTTCCGAGGCATCCTAAACAATACGCGCAAGAAACGGGACCTCCGCGCAAAACATATTTTTTTTCCATTTTTCTTCGCTTGGTAATATTCCTTATATTTTTATGAGCCTAAATATATGGTCGGAATATTTTTTTGACCTTCCGAGGCATCCTAAACAATACGCGCAAAACTAGACATTCGCTGCGTCGCGCGTCGTAAGACAATTAGTACATAAGTTCGCGTAGCGTTCGTTGCATGTCCGAATCGCGTGAAACTTAACCAAGGTACTTAAAATAATTATACGAACATAAATCATAACTCATGCGGGAACATGCAACGTAAAAATTTCATTAACGGAGCGTCGCTAAATAAAGGATAATCATGCAAGTACAATTTAAAGGTGCGGGTATTACATTCTCCCCTCCTTAGGAGATTTCGTCCCCAAAATTCATCATAACTCACTCGAAAAGCTGTGGATGTTCCTCTCGCATCTCGGCTTCTCGCTCCCAAGTGGCACCTTCGGCTCCCTATGATTCCCATAGGATCTTCACCAACGGAATGACTTTGTTGCGCCGAACCCGGTTCTCTCGGTCCAAGATGGATATGGGTTGAGTCAAGAATATTGTATCCTCTTCTAACCCGGTGTTCTGCCAGTTGATCACATGGCGAGGATCATGCGGATACTTCTTCAACATAGAGATGTGAAAGACATTGTGGGCATGAAGTAACTGTGGAGGCAACGCTAATTGGTATGAGACATCCCGACCCTTTCCAAAAGCTCGAAGGGTCCAATGTACCGAGGGGAAAGCTTCCCCTTCTGACCAAACCTCTTTCTACCAGTCCTAGCCATAACCTTCAATAACACTTTATCATCCAATCCGAACTCTAACGGTGTACGACGATTGTCGGCATAATTCTCCTATCTGACCTGAGCCATTGCCAGCCTCTCCCGTATCAACTGAACCTTTTCAGTTATCTCCTTGAGCATATCCAAGTTGTAAGGTGCTTCTCGCCCACCTCTGCCCAACACACTTGAAAATGACACGGTCACCCATACAAAGCCTCGAAGGGGGGCATCTTGATACTAGCTTGGTACTATTATTGTATGAAAATTCTGCTAGAGGGAAGTTTTTGTCCTAACTACCCTAAGAATCAAGTGAACATGCCCGCAACAAGTCCTCCAGAATCGGAACTGTACGCTCTAACTATCCGTTTGTCTCCATATGGTAAGCCATACATAAATTCAGATCAATACCCAGCTCCCGCTAAACCTTCCTCCAGAGCTGTGAAACAATCCGAAGATCTCTATCAAAAACCATGGTCAACGGTACACCGTGGAGTAGGACAATCTCCCGTATATACGAACTAGGTCAACTTTGTTATGTTGTCTGTGATCCTGATCGACAAGAAGTGTGCAAACTTCGCGGGGCGATCCACCACAACTCAAATTGCATCATGACCCCGTTCAGATCGAGGTATTATGATGAAGTCCATAGTGATGTGCTCCCACTTCCACTCGACCATAGAGAGTGGCTACAGTAACCCGACTGACTTCTTGTGCGCGGCCTTCACCTTCTGGCACGTATAGCATTTAGCCACACACATTGCTACATCCCGCTTCATCCTAGACCACTAGAAATATTTACATAGGTCCTTATACATCTTCGTCGCACCAGGATGTATGCTGCACGAGACTAATGGAACTTTGCAAGAATCTCTGACTGCAGTTCCTTGACGACTGACACAATCTACCCACCCTCACGTTAACCCGATAATAGTGGACTATAAAGTCTTATTTCTAACTACCAAGCATGCCTAACTTGTTTGTTCAACAATAACTCGATTTTTTTTTCACCAAATATTTTTCTAACACCCAAAGAACTCATCATCATGAATTTATTCCGAACGTCGTGATTTACAAGCTTACATTTCGTCAAACGATTTGAATCTTACCTATCTTAGGCACACACATCCTCCACATCAATAACTATTCTTATCAATGATTTCAAGAAAGTCATTTAATCACAATGGCCCATCTGATCGATACTTCCTATGAGACTACATATTATCATAGAGTCATCTTAGGTATCACAACCCAAATACACATGAGACACTACATTCTCAATCTGCAAGTTTCATATGGAGTGCAACACTAGTATTTAATGCTCCATCAAGTTCTAATATTCATAATGTCTTAGAGCCATGACCTCAAAACCACAATATACATCGTAATGAGCTATACATGTTAACTAATGAGTCTGTCAACCTAACGTTATCAAGTACACAGGCAGACTACATGCAATAAATCGCGAGACCACGCGTACACACCCACCGGTGTAAAACAAAGGTGCATCCTAAGAAGAGCGTACTCATGTACCTCGACGCATTAGACTTAACCCGACATATCCCTCATTACTACTGAGCTTTACGCACACCGGAATATAGACCCACAATTGAAACAACAACTTCCCATTATCGGGATCAATGAAGACATAAGAAGATACAGCGAATTAGCAGATTATAATTCCAAAATGAAATAATTGAATTCGGGCAACGAACCATGCCACAGGAAGTGCAAACCAAAATGAACACTTAAGCTCTAAAATTCTAACTTACCTACATATGTGCCAAAGTATTAGTCTAGTCACCGACCTACATACTTAAGTCTCCACAATATCTATATGCGATTTCTAACTTTTAAGCCTCAAGATCCTCCTCATTCTAATAAAACACAAAACTCACATAAATTTACCATGTGTACCATCACTACAATCCTTATCAACATCATATGTGGTCTCAATTCATAACTATCGGACGAGTTACAATAACACCTTGATTTTTTTTTTCAAGCATTATCCATTTCTAAGGCCTAATGAGTCTCCTCACTTGGATCATACTAAACCGTAAAGGTAACATTCACATGTGCTATAATCAAGATTAACACTTCATCTTGAGTGCTATCTCTAAATCCATTATGAGCATCATCGTGTTCTAAGTTTCCCAAGTGCGTAACTCACACTTATCGACCTGACATTTTTCATAAAACTCATACCGTAATACATGTTTATAAACAAAGCCATGGCACTAACTCCAAGGTATTGCCACAATATCAATATGACTCAATCGTGTTATAACCATCAATAGTCGATTATGTAAATCTCAACATAGTAATTTTCTAAGGATACCAATTCAATCATCTCCAATTAAACACACTCATGCAAGTGCAAGAATCGTCATGACATAATCCTTTAATGTGAAACAACCGATCATGACCACTAATTTAATTCCTCAATGGTCCAAACACTAATCTCATTTACTACGTGTTACACCAACTATAACTTTATATTATTGACATCATAAGAAACCCCAAAGGTTCGAAGAAGGACATCTTTGTCACTATAGTACATGGGGTACAATTTAAGGTTCATCATTACTAGGCAATAACTACTACATGTACTAATACATCATTAGATAATTCTTAGCACATGACTCCAAAGGACAATTTGATATGAATTCATATGCCTATCTAAAATGCTACCCAAAACAAACTTCATTATAACACATAATTTAATCTTTAATGATTATCCCACCATGACAACCAACTTATCTTACTATGTAACCATCTCATTACATGCTAAGCCTTAAGCTATCCCATAAATTTCCAAAACCATAAATTAATACCATCATTTCTAATGCTAAGTCCTGAGGACTGTATAGATTCATTCGTAAGTTATCTTGAATTAGTGTGACTATCTAAACCCAAATCAAAATCAAGTTACATATCCATTCTAATCTCCATAGAATCAATACTTAAAAGTGTACTACCTAATAACCTAGTCCCATAGATGGACTTACAAGATCTTTAGCTAATATGCAACGAAAATTACTAGACGTTGCTATTACGACTTAGTCTTATAAAATTATCAAATTGACACAAGATGTACCTCACATAAGAGTACGGTGTCACCCCTATACTGATGGCAAATAGTCTCAGCTAAGTGGCGCACTGCATCCTAAATACTCTGTAACTCGTTGTTGTCGCTCGCAGTGTTGCGAGTAGGGGACATCCTATATGATAGGAAAGTTTAGTACGATTATAATATACGCGGAACAAAAGGGAACTAAAACGAGAATCACTCTGACGCTCATGAGGATCCTAATGCTCTGATACCAAGTTGTAACGCCCCGATCCGGATTAGAGTTACCGTTGGAATAACCCGTATCCGAACCGAGGTGTTAAGGGGGAGGGGGATAAAACATTTTATTAAATTGGAAAACAGTTGCCACATTATACTTCAAGAAAACCTTTGATTTCTTTTATTGTGAAGAGGTGAGGCCCATATTTTGCAAGTTAATATTCAATTAACAATTTAACAAGTAAACCTTTGGTAAGATTTAATCCATAAATAAAGCACAAATCCCTGTATTATTACAATTTCCAAATAGTTCAAGTTCAAACCAAATTGTCTTAACAAAACATAAAGGATTATGGTTCAACGTAAGTCCATGGATTAAAAATCGGTTACAGGGCCTCTAAACGACGACTAGCACTTTCTGCGGCCTTTCCAACATCCTTACTCGACATACCACCTGTTGTACCTGGGGTTTTAGAAAATAGGGTATGAGCGAAATGCCCAATAGGGTGGGAATACTAAGCAATAATTTTCATAGAAAAATACTATACATATACAATGCATTTTAGTAATTCTGAAAACCATCATTGTCTCATATTCATTAATTATCATTAATAATTATTTTCGTTAACATTTAACTATGCTAACAATATTCAAGAAGCCTTCATTATATTCAACTAAGTTATCATGTATCTATACTAACAAGATTCTTTAACTTAGTCATAAATGCACCTATATGCAATGCCCTGGGCTACGTGCCCACTCACTCTTAGCACTTTAATATTCCAAGCCAGGAACTTAATCATATTCCACTTATGTCATCCACATAATAATTAAAGAACTCTTATTCATTCATTAGTTTAAGTTCTGTGAATTTTTCTCATTCCTGACTTAACATTGTTTTTGGGATTTTGCCAACAGACACTCACGGACTTCGTGGCCTCACACCACCGGTCTCCGCCGCCATATACTACTGCAGTTTGTTTGGGGTCTTTCACCACTAGGGACGTCATGCCCTCCTTAATTATTTTCTCTCGGCGTCATCCGAATATCATATCTTTCATGTGTTTAACATTATTCTCAATGTTCACAATTCAACTTATCCGGTTTTGTTATTAAAGCCCGTTATTAGTCTTTGCATCCTACGAGCCGAGGAGGCATTCTAGTGTCAACACCGAACAGTAAAATATACTAAGTCACCTTTACAACACTTTGATTTACCAAAATGCCATCTTATACTTTTATTATCTAAAAAGCATCTCCTTGGCATTTTTCATGTAAAAACACCATTTAAGTGACTTTTCTCCGTATTTACCAAATCTGCCACTAAGGCATTTTTTTACCAAAACTTACCTTTTTAAGTGGGTTTTAAGTACAAAAATCATTCTTTAATGCACTACTTGTTTCCACCAACATTTAAACCTTTATTAGTGATGTACAACTCATTTTAGCACACCTTTACACATAAAGCCATTTATATAATTATAAGCCTTATTTAACATATTCAAGAGGCTTAAACTAATATTTCAACATATTAGATTTTGGGGCTGTTTTTATGAGATTATTAAACACATATTTAGACCACTATATTTCAATATTAATCATGTTAATGTCAAGACTAACACATACTACACACACTATTTCATGAAAATGGGTCTTCTTCCTTAGAAAACCCAACAAATGCATTAACTAGTCATTTTCTTGTAGCATTGCATTTTCTATGTTTATTTCATGAGATTATTACGTTTATAGCATGATTTCAACATATATAATAATTTGAAAATTTATTCTAAACATCATCTTCTCCATTTATCATTTTTCACAAAATGGGTTTTTCATAGCTTATGAAAATAAGGGAGAAGAGCTAAAAAGTTACATTTTTCTCATCATCTTGTTCATATTAGCATTTGAAATAAAAGAGTTTAAGAGTGAGGAAAACCCTACTTGAATGAAGGAGAGTGAGTGTAGATGTGAAGAAGATGAAGTGGAGCACTCAAAAGTTCCACCAAAAACTCCAACCAAGACTCCCTTTGAGCTCCAAAAGCTCTCTGAAACTTCCCCACAAGCTGTCCCAACCTTGAGGTTAGCTTTAATGGTGTTTGGAGACCTTTAGAGTGGTGTTTGGATGGTGGTAAAAGGGGTGGGAGATGAAGCTACGAAAATATGGGTTCTTACTCTTGCTAGAACTTGAGGGATTTTGGGAGAAAATGTCTACAGATATGTGCCTAATTACACCCATGGTTTCCTCTCCCTCTCTCTCTTTTAAAAGCCATTTTAAGGGACCTTCAACTATTGACCCATAGCCTCAGAATTTGCATTTCCTAAACCGTGTATAACACCTCCCAAAGTCTGATTTCTGGAGTTGAAAAAGACTACACTCAACCACCCAAAACCATGGTTAATGTGCTGCCAAAGTGTGCCAGCGTCACTTTCTCTCTCTACAAATTTTTTTTGAAACTTTTAACCTAAGGGCCTTATACCTTGTATTTTTTTGAGTGAAAAATCATATTCAAACTATTTTTTTGGCCTCCCGAAATGTCCTATACATGGCGCGCAAAAACGGGACCTCCGCGCAAAAGTATTTTTTTTTATTTTTCTTTCCATAATAATATTCCTTATATTTTTGTGAGTCAAAAAACATATTCACAATATTTTTTTGACCTTACGAGGCATCCTAAACAATACGCGCAAGAAACGGGACCTCCGCGCAAAACATATTTTTTTTTCGATTTTTCTTCGCATGGTAATATTCCTTATATTTTTATGAGCCTAAATATATGGTCGGAATATTTTTTTGACCTTCCGAGGCATCCTAAACAATACGCGCAAGAAACGGGGCCTCCGCGCAAAACATATTTTTTTTTCATTTTTCTTCGCTTGGTAATATTCCTTATATTTTTATGAGCCTAAATATATGGTCGGAATATTTTTTTGACCTTCCGAGGCAGCCTAAACAATACGCGCAAAACTAGACATTCGCTGCGTCGCGCGTCGTAAGACAATTAGTACATAAGTTCGCGTAGCGTTCGTTGCCTGTCCGAATCGCTTGAAACTTAACCAAGGTACTTAAAATAATTATACGAACATAAATCATAACTCATGCGGGAACATGCAACGTAAAAATTTCATTAACGGAGCGTCGCTAAATAAAGGATAATCATGCAAGTACAATTTAAAGGTGCGGGTATTACACTGTATATCAAACTGGTAGTCTTTCACAAACTCTAACCACCTGCGCTGACGCATATTCAGCTCTCGCTGAGTGAACAGGTACTGCAGTGACTTATGGTCTGTGAACAAACAGAATTTCTCTCCCAATAGATAGTGCCTCCAAATTCTCAATGCAAAGACGACCGCTGCTAACTCCAGGTCGTGGGTGGGGTAATTCTTCTCATGCGGCTTAAGCTTGCGGGAAGCAAAAGCTATAGCCTTCTCCTTCTGCTGGAGTACTCCTCCAAGTCCTCGTAAAGATGCATCAGTGTAAACCAGGTACTCCACACCCGGTTTCGGTAAGGCAAGGACTGGTGCTGAAGTAAGCTTGTCTTTCAGCTCGTCGAAAGCTAATTGACAAGCATCATCCCAAACATACGGTACCCCTTTGCGAGTCAAATTCGTCAACGGACCCTCTATCTTCGAGAATCCCCGAATAAATCTCCTGTAGTATCCGGCTAACCCCAAGAAACTATGTACCTCTATCGGTGTCGTGGGCTGTCCCCACTCCCTCACTGCTGATACCTTACTCGGTTCAACTGCTATCCCTTGCTCAGAAACAACATGGCCCAAGAACTGTACCTCTCGCAACTAGAATCCACACTTCTCGTACTTAGCATACAACTGATGCTCTCGCAGAGTCTGAAGAACCTGCCTCAAGTGCTCGGCATACTCCTCCTCGGAATGGGAATATATCAGGATGTCATCTATGAAGACAATGACAAACTGATCCAAGAACTCTCTAAACACTCGATTCATTAAGGCCATGAATACGGCTGGAGCATTAGTGAGGCCAAACGGCATCACTCTGAACTCATAAGACCCATATCTCGTCAAGAATGAAGTCTTTGAAACATCCTGCTCCCTAATACGTAGCTGATGGTACCCCGACCTCAGATCTATCTTCGAAAAGAAACTCGCTCCCCTCAACTAGTCGAATAGATCATCGATTCGAGGCAACGGATACTTATTCCGTATCGTGACCTTGTTCAATTCCCGATAGTCCACACACAACCTCAGTAAACCATCTCTCTTCTTCACAAACAAAACTGGAGCGCCCCAAGGTGAGGTACTTCTGCGAATGAAGCCCTGACCTAACAGCTGCTCGATCTGATCTCGTAGTTCTCGCATCTCTGCCGGAGCCATACGGTATGGTGCGCGTGCTATAGGTCTCGTATCTGGCAATAAGTTTATAACAAAGTCTATCTCTCGACTGGGGGGTAGGCCTGGTATTTCCTGAAACACATCGGAATATTCCCTAACAACTGGGATCGAATCCAAAGGGATCACAACCTCCTTAGAGGTATCCTCCTCTATGTAATACAAATGAGCGGTCGAGCCTCCCTCTGGGCGAGGCATCGCCACTACAAACATCTCCTGCCCCGGAATGGCAAAAACAATGCTCCCACCGAAGCAATCAATCATGGCTCTATAATCTGCGAGCCAATCCATACCGATAATCACGTCGTGCTCATGCATGTCTAAAACTAATATGTCTGCAGGTAATACCAGACTACCGATCTCTATCCCCACTCCTCGGCATATAAAGAAAATAAGTGACCCACTCCCCAATGGTGAGTCTACACACGTCACTGTGCTCTTTGCTGTGGCTAGCAACCCTAAGGCCTTCGCAAAATACGTAGCTATAAAATAATGCTTGGCCCCCGTATCAAATAAAACCCGACCCATAGTACTATGGATAGGAAACGTACCCTCAATCGCGGGTGGTGCCTGTGGAGCTGCTGCCTGGTGGACGTTATAGACACGTCCATACTGTAACTGCCCCTTCTGCACTGAAGCTGCTGGAATGGCTGGTAGGGCTGGTACTTGGGCCGGAGCTGGAAGGGCAGGTGGAAAAAGTGGCCTCTGTGGCTCATTACGGGCTCCCTGCTGTTGTGGGGCCCTATCGCCTTCTGGGCAATCCTGACGCTTATGGTCGTGCTTGCCGCACACAAAACACCGGCCTCTGAAATTACCTCCCCTCTGTCCCTGCTGACCACGGCCCTGCTGGCCGTTACCTCCACGCCATTGGACCTGTTGGCCCTGATGTGCACGCTGCTGGCCCTGTTGCTGACCCTGTTGTCGGTGCTGACCCTGCTGATTAGGCTGGCCCTGCCTATAACCCCCATTTCCCTGCCTGGGATCACCCGAACGGAATCTCTTAGCAGGGTTCCCCTGATGGGAACTCTGCTCGTGCTGACGAGTCTGTCCATGAGACGGTGCCCCACCGGCACCGTTACCCCCGGTCCTGCCCTGCTGGCTGGACTCTCCTGCTCTCTTGCTTCCTTGAAGGTGGAAGCGGTGATCCTGGCAATGTAGTAACGCTGCATTGAGTACATCAGTGAACGTACTCAGGGATAAGTTCCCAATAAGGTGCTGACGAATCCTCCAAGCTAACCCGTCGATAAACAACAAAATTTTCTTGCTCTCAGTAGGTGCCTCATCTGGCACAATGGTGAGAAGTCTCGTGAACTCCTCCTCATACTCTTCTACAGTAAGATTATCTTGCTTCAGATTTAATAGTTTCCGCCTCATCTCAGTCTGCACTGCAGGTGGAAAGTACTTGCGGTCAAACCGCTCCCAGAACATCTGAATAGGGATTGTGTCCCTCTCCCCCAAAGTAGTAGTGGACTCCCACCATTGCAACGCGGCTCCCACCAGCTTAAAGGAAGCCAATAACTGCTTTTGTACCTCGGTGCACTCATACATGCGAAGATGCTGCTGGATGTCTTTCTTCCATTGGCTAACCGTGACAATGTCGGAGCTACCAGAGAACTCAGGGGGATGTGCTTTCTGAAAAGCATCCCAAACCCTCTCCGATGCAGATGGAAGCTGTGCTGGTACTGGCGCCATTGCCTGAACTTGGGGTGAAGCCTGCTGAATCACTGCTATCGCGGCATTCACTGCCTGAGCAACTATGGCAGCTACTTCATTAGCATTCATTGTGCCTGGTGCCGGAGCTGCTAGCTGCTCGGCCTCGGCACGCCTATCTCTCGGAGCACGTCTCGGAGGCATCAGAAACGTGAACAAAATTTATCAGTCTATAGTTATCATCGAATCTCAAATAACTGAAGACTTAAACGTAAAAGCAGGAATACAACAATCCTAAAAATAGGGCTCTATAGCAAAAACGTTAAGCTGAAAGCGAAATAAGACGTACAGATCCTATGGACACTAGAACCTGATGCTCTGATACCACCTGTGACACCCCGCCTAATTAAATACCGGGACATCACTCCTTTATTAAATTAAATCAAGGTAAACAGTTGGTTCATTCTCAGCATCACTGTCGATAAAAATAACTTTTCCAATTTAACACCCTAAATAATTAAGCTAAGTGTCAAAACATTTTCCATACAAAACTTTCCAAATTTTAATTAAAGAAAAAGGTTTATTTTAATTTAAAACAACATTCCTACAATAAAGAATCACACCACAATAACCCAAATAACATAATACATTCGTCAAACGAATGTCAACAAATGGAACTAAAACCACAAATCCATCCTGAATAAATCCCATAGAACAATACTGGAAATAAATGAAATATAAAATCCCAACAACAAATGAAACGATGAAAAGGGCGACACGTGCCCAATAAATGAGAATACTAGGAGTGGAGTCAATAGAAGAAGTCGTCTACTCAAGTGACCTGCAACTCTCACCTAAGCTGCAGCTCGTTCTTCTCAAGGGATCCTAAGCAAGACGCCCCTGTGGCTGGGCACCTGAAAATATACATATATATATACAAGAGAGAGAGAGAGAGGAAAAGAAACGGGTCAGAGCCCGAAAGTGTGTTTGATTTTAAAATACGTTAAGCAAGTATTTAAATTGATACAGGCCAATGCAAATCATATTAGTTCGACACTCTCTTGAGAAATTCTCACCTCTCTTCTAATGTGCACGCCTATCGTACTAACCTTCCCAAATAATTTAGTTTATCTTAACTTACTCATAAGTTTTCAAAACCGAACGATGACAACGTTTTAAAAAGGTTACTTTCAATATGTAGCACTCCTCTCGTTTTATCTTCATTAAATTATAAAGTTTCCCAGTGTCTTCTCATACTTTCACAAAACAAGCATTTATTATTGCGTCAACAACTATGTCCTACTTATCAAATCACAGTAGGCAGTTTAAAGTTCATAACCTCATATATATATATTAATTACTCGTGTAATATATATATATATATATAACAGCACCCCAACTAAACTATGGTGCGGGCATACTCTGCTATCCAATCCCCGTATCGCTCACACAAAGGGGAATACAAGTTCGGAATCACTCTCGAACTGTATTAACATATACAAAACAACGTTGAGGCGAAGCATAGATTCCAAGTCCAAGAGGTCAGTACATACCCACACGTCTCTTAGGACCGTCCGACTATCAATCTGATAGCCCGTACCTAGGATCTCTAACTTCTAGGGTACGAATCAATATCCCCCATAAAGCAACACAGGATTAGATCGTCCCAGCGCGGTAACCTCAGGGATAGCAAGTAGCGCGGGTACGTTTTTCACATGTATATAATATATGTACACACAATCACATAAATATGCTCATTCATCATATTAATATAGGTTCCTCCCGTTACCCATAGTCACAACATTTATCCTTAATTTCCCATTATTATGATTATGTATAAGGTTTCGTCTCTAGCCTTAACTCGAAGGGTTTTCTCACTAGTTACGTGACACTCGTGGATTCTATCCATCCAAGTAGCAAAATCAGTAGGTAAACGTCTATTCACTATCGTAAGTATTTGACGTAATCTCTCACTTGAATTACGTAGTTTCCTCGTTCTATAATTAATTGTCCCTAAAATATAAGTATCATCTCATAATAAAGTTCTCAACACTTAATCATATGTCCTACTGGTCTCTCCTATATCCCAAAGCATTTTATTCATAAAGTCCAAAAGCTATTTCACGATGAATCATGTTCAATTAATTAAACAAGGGGAAATAAGAGTCTTCCAGGAGGGGTCGATCGATCGAGGTCTGGTGCTCGATCGATCGAACCTTCGATCGATCGAAGCTCTAGGCTCGATCGATCGATCAAGCAGGTCTGCGAAATCCTGCAGAAGTGCAGTTACGGGTTTTACCAAAATTTTTCACCCAAATCAATATTTTCCAACACTAATCGTCTCAAAACTCCTACTACAAACATAATAACATATTTCCAGATGTTTTTAACGTTAAGCAGGCGTATATCCATCATTAAACATGATTAAACAACCCAAAATCTCATTTAAACATCAAGAACCCTAATGTTTTCTTAAATTTTGTTCTAATCAGTTTTCTCCAGAATTTCCTTCTAACTTAACATCAAAAATTCGTGGGTTAATCATCTACTTCACAAAATATTTCCAGAATATGGTTATAATGTTTTCTACATGCAAATTCCTATCAAAATTTGGGGTTTTCTTCCTTTGATTACACTCCTTATCATTCCTACACTAATATGAATATTGCACTAACGAAAATACGCAAGTTAAACACTTTCCTGGGATTTCAGAGGTCTGGTTTCCCGCTGATATTGGTGTGGTTGCGTTCTCCTCCTCGCGATCTACGCGTTGGTGGTGACGGTGGTGTAAATGGTGGTGTTTTGGCCTTGAATCCTCCTTGATAGCTCTCTCCTCTCTACTCCAATGGCCGTTCTAGGGTTCTGAATGTTCTAACCCTAAAAGGCTGACTTAAATGGCTGCTAAGGATGGCTGAAATTCGTGGGTTTAATTACCCTATTTTGTAAAATGACCAAAATGCCCTCCCGGGTCACTAATTAAGTCTAAAAACACCCCGAGACCCGAACCAAACTCCCGGGTACACTTTTTTGACTATCCCAACCCTTCCGAACGCGTTGACGCACTCAAAACGATCATACGAACAACTTATAAAATATTCACTTTTATAACTCAATAATTAGTCCCGACGCGACACGGGCGCGTCCCGACTAAAATTCTCAAAGTTGTTATTTCATTCACTCGTGACTTATAATATAACCCATATCATATATTACTATGCTCATTAGTAATATTCGATAATTTTATATAATTACTAACTCTCGTCACGTTAATAATTATAACATAATTAATTTTCGGATTCTTATTAAATAATTCACTCTCATTAAATTTAATAAAACCCCCAAATTAATATAGCATAAAAATACGGGGTATTACAATATCATCGCATAAAACGACAAGGATATGCTTCACGTGAATCAATAAAGGCAAAAATTGAGCAAATTACTTCATTAGCTCCAGCATGTTGGGCACTATGCTAAGATTATAATTTCAACAGGTTTGTACATAACCCTTAAATATATAACAAGCATAATTTATGAAATAGTTACCTAGGGACACTTTCTTGTTATTTTCAATGGGTTCTACTAACGTGAATAATGGCTGAAATCAGGGAAATTATCAAGTCACGTGTAGAAGAGGGTTCAGTTAACTTAGTTAATTTGTTATTAGTTTGGTTGTTATTAGTCTATTAGTTTGATTAGCTGGTTAGTCAGTTAGTTGGATTGTATATAAATTGACATGGTCAGATTGTAAATAGTTTTGAATTCATTTTAGTAATACAAGTTGATACACTTTTCCTCCTTTCCATAGTCTGATATTCAGATAGTTTGATATGGTATTAGAGCCAGGTTGTTCGTGTGGAGCTTTGCAGAAAGTAATTGATCAACATAACAATGAATATGTTGTTCAATTTCTAATGGGCCTTAATGATTCTTTTACACACATTCGTGGTCAAATTATCTTAATAGATCCACTTCCATCCATTGATAGAGTCATATCTCTTAGATTTTATGCCAATCCACCTCTCTAATTCTGGATTGAATGCATTTTGACAACAACTCATTTGATTAATAGAACTCCCTCACCTCTGTTATCAAATAAAACACCAAAGAAATTTTATTTTTTAAGCAACCAAGTTACTCAAATCTTAGAATATTTGGTTCCTTATGTTTTGCATCCACTCTATCTCATAATCACTCAAAGTTTGCACCTAGAGCTCATCCTTGTGTGTTCATTGGTTATCCATATGGCACAAAAGGATATAAACTCTATGATTTGGAAACCAATGTTATATTTTTGTCCAAAGATGTTACATTTCGAGAATCTCTTTTTCCTTTTAAAACAAGTTATAATCTTCCTACAAAATAAATTGTCCTACCTAGACCACAAACTGACAATGTTACCTTTGATTATCCTCAAACTCAGGATCCTTTACATTCCATCCTAGAAAATATTGAGTCAATTTCTGCTTCTCTCCCAGTTTCACTTCCAGAAAATTCATTATCAAATTCTGAGATGATTCCTTTTCAATCATCCATTAGAAAGTCTACTATAATGCATAAGCAGCCATCTTATCTTATATATTACCATTGTGGCTTAGCCAAACTTGCAGATTCCGCTTCATCATCTCACTCGAGTGAAGGTTCATCCTCAGCTATTCCATATCCACTTTCTTCTTTTCTATCATATTCCAATTTGTCCACCTCACATAGAGCCTTTACACTTGCTATATCCTCACATAAAGAACCGAATTATTTTAACGAAGCCATTCAGCATAGTCAGTGGTGTGATGCCATGGCTTCTTAAATCAAAGCCTTAGAAGATAATAAAACTTGAACAATTACCCATTTACCTCCTAACAAATATGCTATTGGATGTAAATGGGTTTACGAGGTGAAATACAACTCTAATGGGTCTGTTGAAAGATATAAAGCCCGATTAGTTGCTAAGGGGTATACACAACAAGAGGGATTGGATTATATGGAGACTTTTTCACCCGTTGCAAAATTGGTCACTCTCAGGGTACTCTTAGCTATAGCCGCATCTAAAAACTAGTCATTGCACCAATTAGATGTCAACAATGCATTTTTTCATGGGAACTTAGAAGAGGAAGTTTATATGTCCCTTCCACAAGGTTTTCACTGTAATTCAGATGATGCTGCAGTCAAGGGGGAGTGCATGCCCACTATTAAGTCCAAATCTGCAAATCAGCTTGTAGCAAATTAAACAAGTCTTTGTATGGCCTGAAACAGGCATCACGGCAGTGGTTCTCTAAGTTCTCTAATGCTTTGTTGAAGCATGGATTTATTCAATCTTCATCTGATCCAACTTTGTTTACCACACAGCAAAATAACTCTTTCATTGCTTTGTTGGTGTATGTTGATGATATTATCATCACCAGCAATGATGATTCAGCAGTAAGTGATTTAAAGCGCTTTCTTCATTCTCAATTCAAGCTGAACCATCTTGGAGCTTTGAAGTACTTTCTTGGTCCTAAAATTTCAAGATCAACGAAAGGGATAGCTGTTTCACAAAGGAAATATGCATTGGAGATATTATCTGATACAGGCTACTTGGCTTCTACACTTGTCTCATTTCCAATGGATCAAAATCTCAGAATCTCGAAAACAGAAGGAACACCACTTAAATATGCACTATGTTACAGAAGATTAGTGGGTAGACTTCTTTATTTGACTATAACGAGACCAGATTTGTCCTTTGCAGTTCAGATTTTAAGTCAATATGTAGCAGCACCTACTGATGTATATGGCAGCAGCTCATCGAGTGTTGAGATACATCAAACACAACTCTGGCCAAGGGATATTTTTCCCTTCTTCAAGTGACTTACAGCTCAAAGCTTTTTGTGATGCAGACTGGGCTGCCTGCAGGGACACTAGGAAGTCAATTACTGGTTTTTACATTTTCCTTGGGCAATCAATTGTTTCATGGAAATCCAAGAAACAAAACATGGTGTCAAGATCCACAGCAGAAGTTGACTACCGTACAATGGCAACTACTACGTGTGAAGTCACATGGCTACAGCACTTGATCAATATTTGTCTATTCCTCAAACCAAACCAGCTTTGCTTTTCTGTGATAATGAGGTTGTTGTCCACATATCTTCCAACCCTATTTTTCACGAACGTACCAAACATATTTACATAGATTGTCACATTGTCCGGGAAAAACTCTTGGCAGGCACCATCAAGACCTTGCATATTTCCTCCACTCATCAAGTAGCAGATATACTAACTAAGCCCCTCGGCTTCCATTCTTTTTCCAGTATTCTCTCCAAGATGGGTGTTATTAACATTTACACTCCATCTTGAGGGGGAGTATTAAGTCACGTGCAGAAGAGAGTTCAGTTAACTTAGTTAATTTGTTATTAGTTTGGTTGTTATTAGTCTATTAGTTTGATTAGTTAGTTAGTCAGTTAGTTGGATTGTATATAAATAGACATGGTCATATTGTAAATAGTTTTGAATTCATTTTAGTAATACAAGTTGATACACTTTTCCTCCTTTCCATAGTCTGATATTCAGATATTCTGATAGAAATATTAAAATTATTGTTATTGCTAGTACATTTTGTTATGGAAAATTCCATAAATAAAATCAGTTATAAATATATCTATGATTATGCAATTGATATCTAGTTTCCTTATTTAATTGCATATCCTTTTCCTTTGGTTTTTTTGATCCCCACTCTATAAGAGCCTATATATAGAGGATTTACCCTTCCCTTCCAATTAAACTACTAATATTGTTTAGACATGAGAAGGAAGATGTGATTTGAGAAAGAAATTCTTTTGATATTATGTGTGGGGTTATGTGTAGTAAGTTTTGGATAAAAGAATAGGAATATAATTATTTCCGTTATATGCATAAATGTAGTTGACCTTCAATTATAATGAAGTTAGAATAGTTATAACAATAGTGATCAAGATTAAGGCTTCAAATCAAATATGTAACAAATGTGTGATGCACTTTATTTCCTTGTACTGTTGATTGCTTTAATTGTTCCATTAGTAACTGCTCCTATAATAGTAAAAAATTCAATTAAGTACTTCAAATTATATCTTAAACAGATTGTTATATTAAGACTATTGAACCTCAAACTTTTGTTTACACTTCAATTGATTAAAAATGGAATTTATGACTTTGGTGCCTCACTGGTTTGTAGACTTTGGTATCTTTTTCGTCCCTTGATGATTAAAGTTTTGCAACAAAAGATGACATGCAGCTTTAGAAAAAGTAATTTAAATTAAGTCTTAAAACACAACAAATCTATAAATAAAAATTAACGAGGTACCAAGGTAAAACAAATCCCCAAAGAATAAAGAATATATGTAACCTTTTTCTCCCTAGTTTGTCATAGTTTATCGTAACATCAAAATGAAGGGATGATCAATGACACCTTGCATTATTAAGTGAATGAAGGGTGTTTTTAAAGCAATTAATGACTCACCTCTTGTTAGTATTCCTGAGTCATGAGTCACATTTCATGGTTTCGAGTTTACTATACATTGTTATAAGCAACACATTTTATCCTTTTATTTTCATTCACGACGAACTAGACGTGGAATTGGAATAACTATTTTTATTATAATATTCATGTGTTTGAGTTCTAGTGCATTGATAATCTTTTCGGTCTATTAGATTATGGAGATGAGGTCTTTGATGATGATTTCCACAAGATATAGCTAGGTAAGCAAAATTTATAAATGTGTATCTTTTGTTTGTATTATTGCACCCTCAATTTACCTCATCAATTTTTTTTTGTTGGACCGTATGAGAGACTGTTGGTCATGTCGATGATTTTAGTTTGTGTCTAAATCTTCTTTTGATAGGGTGAATTATCTATAAAAAAATATAATCTTGGCTTTTTATTTCCTTTGGTCTCAAATTTGAATCTACTTTTAACCTGGGAACAATTAGATATGTAATTTTTGCCAATAGATGTTCCTCATATCCAGGGCGTAGTAGTCTTGTTTGCAATGCCCTAGAGGGAGGGAAAATATGTATAATATATTTTGCCTGAAAAGATGTATCTAGAAGTGAATAGGGACCAAAATTCAATTCAGTTTATTAACTATCCAACTTGACATATGACCTGTAGGATAACTGAAAATAGACAAATGGAATGGCACACCAGCGTCGCTCTAATATATGTAGGTAAATGATGATGCTCAGACAATTTCGTATAAATAATAGAAAAAATCTATTATTTTTCCTTATCTTCATGTTTACGATGTTATTTTCTTCCATTTTTTCCAATTTATTTTTGGTGACAAATGTCGAGTGTTGGGGCTGTAAAGTATTAATATGTCTACTTCTATGTTAATTATACTCTTATTTACGCATGTGGGATGATAGGAAAATTTTCATACAATGAAGTTCATTGTTCATTCTTCACATTGGTATGCGAATGAACTTTTCTCTTTAAGACACGTTACTAGGCATCCGTATGCATTGGATGATAACAAAGGAAAATGATTAACCCTTGCAAGTGGAAACATATTGTGTGTTTTCTTCATTATCAGATGAGTAAGATGAAGTTGGCTAAATCAGCAGAACATATTTCATAAACAAAGATAAGTTATCGTTTTTATGAATGAAGCTGTACTTTTGCCTGTTAGTACAAATGAAAATGTACTGAAAAATTCTGCATTGATCAAAGAGTATTACAGCCTTTTTATACAAACAGAAATAGCAACCCACTAACTGCACTAACCCACTAACTTATCCAGCACTAACTTCACTAACCCACTAACTTATCCAGCACTAACTGCACTAACTGCACTAACCCACTAATTTAAACAAACATAAGCAACTACTTTAATTTCTAACATTCCCTCCCTTAAACTGATTTCTGCTGAACTAATTTAAGTAGATTACATGGACTTGAATCCATCTTCTTTGAACACTTTAGCTGAACACATTCCCAGCATAGCTCTCAGCTTCTCAAATAAAGGCTGTTTCAATGGTTTTGTGAAGATGTCAGCAATCTGCTCACCAGTCTTGCAATATTCCAACTCTATAACTCCATCTTGACACAGGTCTCTTAGAAAATGGAATCTAACATCGATGTGTTTGCTTCTGCCATGCATAACTGGATTTCTAGACTTAATGGCTGAAATATTGTCACAATAAATAACTGAAGTACCTTGTTGTTCTTCTCCCAAGAAATCCAGCATTTTCTTCATCCAGACTACTTGACAAGCACTTGCAGTGGCTGCTACAAACTCAGCTTCTGTAGTGGACAATGTAACAATTTGTTGCTTCTTTGACTGCCAATAAATAGCTCCTCCACTCAGTAAGAACACATAACCAGACGTGCTCTTTCTATCATCAATATCTCCAGCATAATCACTGTCTGTGTAGCCTTTCAGTCCAACTTCTCCTTTCTTATAAAATACTCCATAATCTAAGGTCCCTTTCACATACCTCAGAATCCTTCTAGCTGCATTGAGATGCATCTCAGTTGGTTTCTCCATGTATCTGCTTATTAAGCTCACAGCGTGCATTAAATCAGGTCTAGTAGAGGTTAGATACATTAAGCTTCCTACTAACTGCTTGAAATAGGTGTTGTCCACAGCTTTGCCATTCGGATCCTTTGCTAACTTCACTCCAATCTCTGTTGGTGTAGCAAAAGGCTTGTTGTCCTCCATCTTGAACCTTTCTAGAACCTCCTGAGCATATTTCTTCTGGCAGATGAATTTGCCATGAGTCATTTGCTTGACTTCTATTCCAAGAAAATATTTCATCATCCCTAAGTCACTCATCTCAAACTCTTTCATCATTGACAACTTAAATTCATTCAACAAGTCAGCATTATTTCCAGTATAAATGAGATCATCAACATATAAACATACTATAATCAGTTTACCTCCATCTCCAACCTTGGCATAAAGTGTATGTTCATGTGGGCACTTTTGAAATCCCATTTTTGCAAAATGAGAATCGATTCTGCTGTACCGGGCTCTTGGGGCCTGTTTCAGGCCATAAAGTGCTTTCTTCAACTTGTAAACCTTATTTTCTTTTCCTTTCTTCATATAGCCTGGTGGTTGCTCCACAAAAACTTGTTCCTCTAAGTCTCCATGCAAGAAAGTAGACTTCACATCTAGTTGAAAGATAGGCCAAGAATTCTGCGCAGCTAGGGAGACCACCATTCTGATTATGTCATGCCTTGCTACTGGTGCAAACACCTCTTTGAAATCAATTCCTTCCTTTTGTTTATATCCCTTCACCACCAATCTTGCTTTGTACTTTTCAACTTCACCTTTTTCATTTAGCTTGGTTTTATAAACCCATTTGACACCAATGGATTTCTGTCCCTCAGACAAATCGGTGAGCTCCCATGTCTTGTTCTTCTTAATGGACTTAATTTCATTGTCCATAGCTATCCTCCACTTGCTATTTTTCACAGCTTCCTCAAATGTAATCGGATCTGTGTCCACAAACAATGCATAATTGGCATTATCAACACCACATTCACCATAATTTGCCTCATAATCTATCATCCACGCTGGCCTTTTTCTTGTGTTGTGATCTCGAAGATTGTATCTTGAGTCTTGACCTGCTGCTTCATCACCTTGTACTTCATTATGAGCATCTTCCTCAATTTGTTCTCCCCGTGCATCCTCATCTACATTCATTTCATCATCCATAGGAATCTGCTTCTGCAGAGAGCTGCTGCCTTCATTATGTGCATCCCAACTCCATGTGCTATCTTCTTTGAAAATAACATCTCTACTCACCACAATCTTCTTTGTCACGGGATTGTATAGTTTGTAGGCCTTTGAGGATTCACTTACTCCAAGAAACACACACATCTCACTTTTGTCATCAAGATTCTTTCTCTTTTGGTCTGGGATATGTGCATATGCTATGCACCCAAAAACTTTGAAGTGATTGACCGATGGCTTCCTTCCACTCCAAGCTTCTTGAGGAGTCATATTCTTAACAGAAAAAGTAGGACTTCTGTTGAGAATATGAACTGACCATAAGACAGCTTCAGGCCAAAATGACTTCGGTACTTTTCCAGTTGCAAGCAGGCTTCTCACCATATCTAAAATGGTTATGTTCTTCCTTTCAGACACGCCATTTTACTGAGGAGTGTAAGCTGTTGTTAGTTGCCTTCTGATTCCCTTCTCATCACAAAATTCGTTGAACTCATTGGAGCAAAACTCTCCTCCTCTATCAGTTCTCAAAGCTTTAATTTTCTTCCCACTTTCAGTCTCAACAAGAGCTACAAAATTCTTGAATGTACTAAAAGCTTCTGATTTTTCTTGCAAGAAATAAATCTAAGTCTTTCTGCTAAAGTCATCAATAAAAGAAATGAAGTACCTCTTGTTGCCATTTGACTTTGGTGAAATTGGTCCACATAAGTCTGAGTGCACCAACTCCAAGACTTCTCGAGCCCTTACTGATTTTCCAGAGGGAAATGTTTCTCTCTTGTGCTTGCCAATCGTACATTCATCACATACTTGTGAAATATAGGCTAACTCAGGTAGTCCATTCACCATATTCTTCTTGTATAGAGTTCTTAAACCACTGAAGTTCAAATGTCCGTACCTTTTATGCCATCTCCATGAATCATCATCATCTTTCTTGGCCATCAAGCAACTCTGTACAGTTTTGATCTTCATGGGAAAGAGTCTATTCTGTGTCATCTTCACTACTGCAATTGACCCCCTTTTTGGATCATATATTTCACATTCTCCATTCTTCATTGTGATGGTGTAGCCCTTTTCTTGCAGCTGTCCAGTACTCAGCAAGTTTGCCTTCAAATCAGGTATGTAGAAAACATTTGCAATGGTTTCTACAAAATCATTCCTTGTTCTGATCTTCACATCTCCTATTCCCATCACTTCTACACTTGACTCATTTCCAAACTTCACTACTGATTTGAAGCTCTCATTCAAATTCACAAAAGATGACTTGCGGCCACTCATGTGATTGCTACATCCAGAATCAACATACCAAATTTCTGAATCCATGTCCTCCATAAAATGAAATGCCATCAGCAGTGTTTCTTCTTCTTTCTTCTCAGCAAAGTTGGACTTCTCTCCCTTCTCTTTGTCCAATTTGGTGTAACATTCATTCTTGAAGTGCCCAAAATTTCCACACCTGTAGCACTCCACCTTAGACTTGTCAAATTTCCCTTTTCCTTTGCCACGATGGTCCTCATCTTTCTTAGATGATCTGCTACTATCTCTGCTGCCACCTCCATGATGATTGCCTCTTCCACCTCTTCCACGGCCTCTACCACCTCTTCCTCTACCTCTTCCTCTAGAGCTTGAGCCTTCATCATATGTAGACACCTTTAAAGCCTGCATTTCATCCACTGCAAGTCTCCGATTAAGTCTTTGCTCATGCACAAGCAGAGAACTTTGCAATTCATCAATGGTCATCTCTTCCGTATCATTTGATTCTTCCACTGAACAAACCACATAGTCGAATTTTGGTGTTAAAGATCGTAAGATCTTCTCCACCACAGCTCCATCTTCTAGTTGATCACCATGAATCCTCATCTTGTTGACAATTCCCATAACTCTGCCAAAATAGTCATTGATACTGTCTCAATTTTGCATTTGGAGAACTTCAAAATCCCTCTTCAAAGCTTGAAGCTGTGCACGCTTCACCTTTGAACTTCCTTGGTATTTCTTTTTCATCGAATCCCAAATCTGTTTGGCTGTATCCTTCTTGAGAATTGTCTCCAAAATTGCCCTATCTATTGATTGAAATAGATAGTTCTTGACCTTCAGGTCCTTCAGCTTCAACGCAGCTAGCCTTGCTATCTGAGCAACCGTCATTTCCTCTTCTGGTTCTGGTTCTGCATACCCGGTTTCCACAAGATCAAAATATTCCTTCAATCTCAAGAAATTTTCCATCAAAAGACTCCAATGATCATAGTGACCATCAAACTTTGGAATCGCAGGTTGAACAAAGTTATCTGTACTCTTGTCAGTTGCCATTTATGCTGCTGCAAGATGATCTCTCTCCCTTTTCAATCAGGCCCTGTGGTGGCTCTGATACCAGATGTTAGTACAAATGAAAATGTACTGAAAAATTCTGCATTGATCAAAGAGTATTACAGCCTTTTTATACAAACAGAAATAGCAACCCACTAACTGCACTAACTCACTAACTTATCCAGCACTAACTGCACTAACCCACTAATTTAAACAAACATAAGCAACTACTTTAATTTCTAACATTTGCCTGGTCGGTCAAATGGGATAGAGGCACCTTAATGCTTCAATAGTTCACTCACATCATCTGGTTCCAGTTATAGAATTGTGTAGTATTGATTGAAGAAGGCTATCATTAGAATGTTTGTTTGGAGATATAGACCACCTATGAAGAATTTATATACCTAGAAAATACTATATCAAAATAATAATAATAATAATAATAATAATAATAATAATAATAATAATAAGGGTAAATTGCAAGAGTAAACACTGAGAAATTTTGCAAAGGAAAACATACATCACTATATAGAATTTGATCTAAAGTTCAAGCCAACAAGGGGAAACGGAGGGTGATATGACCTAAGAGATCACCTTGGTTTGTATAATATAGTTGACCAGGACGATATAAAATATTACTTGTATGAGAGCTACACTTTAAATTAGAAACAAGCTAAATATTTTCATTTAATTAGTAAAAGAACTTGAATTAGCAAATGTTTTTTAAGAAAAACTATAATCCAATTTTAGTAAAGTAGTACGCACATTCTGAGTATTAGGAATATAAAGTAAGAAGATATATCTGTCAAAGACTAAATTGCATCATATGAATAACTTGCAATAGAACTCAAATGTAGTTAGAATTCGGATGGGTTAACTAAAAAATGTATTAGCTTAACTAAAAAAATACAGCATGAGCCCCTATTCAGGTGGTACGTGATTTTTTAATAAACTGAATTAATAATTTAAGGTCACGCTTACTAAAAACTACAAAAGATAAACAAATGAGGGACAATGTCAAGTACTAAAGTTAGATTACTTATAACAAATGAGGGACAATGTAAAAAAAAAACTAGATATTATTGTCATATGTGATGCTACTATACATTACATTTATAGTTACATAGAGGAATCAGTAACACCTTGATCATTACTAGTATTAGCCAACCTAATATTGAAATATTGCTTCACTTGTGGCTCATTGGAAGAACCAACCACAAGTGTGTGACCTTCAGTGGCCAACTTACTTTTCCCATCCCCATCCCCTACGCTCAAATCCTTCCACATGTCCAACTTTATAGGCACTGTCTCGATTTCTCCCACTCCTCAACCCCACCATCTCAAACCCCCACCAATTTCAATCCTGGGAACTCGACCATCCCCGCACCACTCGCCCACTTCCTTAACACTAGCATCACGTGGGTTCCCTCTAATTTTCCATCATTTTTTACCCCAACTTGAAACTTTGGACTACACTTTGTGTTTTCTTAAAGGACAATGATATACTTACCAAGTTTTCACACTAAAAGTGGTTTACCAAGTGCATTAAACTGTTTTACACTAGTGCAAGTACAACAGTTTAATGTACTTAGTAAATCACTTTTGGTGTAAACACTTGATTTACATATCATTTTCCTTTCTTAAAATGTACGTGTTTTTTTAAATAGGTCCATGTGTTTAAAAAAACTACTTTAATTATTTTTATTAAATAAAGTCATCCATAATTCCAATAGATGAACAGTTTGTGTTTAAAATAATAAAAAAAAATATGAAATAATCAAGGTTCTAAAAAACGCGGGGGCGTGATCGAGGCGTGGACGCCAACCTCAAGCTTTAGAAGCCTAGGGCGGTATTAGGCGTAAAAAGCCTAGGGCGTTTATGTCTTCTTAATATATTTTAATATTTTTTAACCATAACAGGGCTATTAAAATACTAAAATTGTACATTTCATATATATCTGAATATATGCAAATTAAAATACTATTTGATTATTTTGGATGAGATAATGGTCCGGGTAGTAAAAACATTATTTAAAAGGCGATATCGTTTCACTAAATCATTATTGTTTTTAGAAAAAAAATGCGCCTCAAGAGTTTTACCAAAAATAAGGTGTTAA
Source organism: Sambucus nigra (assembly GCA_949130495.1). Lineage (NCBI taxonomy): Eukaryota > Viridiplantae > Streptophyta > Magnoliopsida > Dipsacales > Adoxaceae > Sambucus > Sambucus nigra. The sequence continues at coordinate 187,605,982 of OX422211.1, read as the reverse complement.
AAACTTAAGGCGAGGCGTTTCTCCCAAGCCGTAAGCCTAGACGAATTTTTTAGAACGGGAAAATAATATATTTAACAATGCCAAAGAAATAACCATAAAAGCTAAAGGAAAATAAAACAGATCTTTTGAATCCGTAAGCTATAAAATATACTAAACAACATCATCTCACAGGTTATTTATTCCCACAGAAAAACTGCAAGCTATAATCTCAGTGGTGATCATCGTCGTAATGCCCATCTGGCGGTCCTCCTATGCCAACCATTTTCATCTGTCAAACCATAATAAATAGTTAAATCTTGAATAAAACTAACGGGTATTGTTATGTCTATTCATTTATGCATGAAATTTTCTCAACTACTCCTAATTTTTTAATGAACAAAAGTGCAAGATACTAAGCAATCTAACTCAAATTTTAATCCCATTTCAAGTTAACATAACCCAAATCAGAACAGGGAGGACTGGTGAAGAAATAGATCAGGTTTTGATGATCCATAATTGTACACGAAGTGAATTTAATCTGTACCTGATTATGGAATATAATTCAAATTTGAATCCCCTGCAACCTACATGATCATATCAGCTCAACATCCTCCAACAAGTGATTCAATACAAAGATTATAACGAACGCACAATAAAATACTATGTGCACATTAGGCACTCACAAGGCTTTCCTTTCTCTATCCAAAACCAAACAACATCATCTGAAGTAAGACACTTGGCCTGCAATCTAAACCCATCATTTGATAAAATTACAAAAGAGTTCACATGAGTACCAAATAATCTATGAAATGAATAATTTTTTGAGCTCTCAATAACTGTGTGTCATTCACAACACTTTATACTCAAATCAAGTAAACCCAAGTTCATATGAAAGTATATATATTCTGAATTCTTAATTCAGACATCAGAATCTGTATTTATAAAAACAAAATAAAAATTAGAAGATGTACTTGAAAACCATATAGAAAGATTTTATATGCACCTTTGTGCAGATGGTGGCCATTGGAAGACACTGGTGTACTGAATCGTAAGGGAGAGAGACTGGAAGAGGGAGGTTAAGAGAAGACATATGCAGAAACGGGTACGCTGAGATTGAGTAAATTGGGTATAGGCTTAGAGCGGTGATACAATGAAACCACAACAAAATTACGTAAAGCCCATTAAAACCATAGTAATCTGAGTGGTGAAGCACCAACGTTCATGCCCAATAAAATGCATGGGAGTCAGTAATTTTAGGTCCATAAACTAACTTGATAGAAAATCCATAATGAAAATATTCAAAATAGACCAAAAGATAGTAAGGATAGTATACATGAATATATGACTCTGAATATAAAATCATATCTAACACTCTGAATATAAGTTCCTACTTTAAAATTAGCAACAGCATAATAAAATTGTAGACCTTAGGAATAACGAAAGGAAATATTCGTAAGCTCCTTCAGAATATGTGGCTCGTCTTGCGTATTTGTGCTTTCTGAAATCACATTTTAAAAAATCATGAGATTAAAAAAAATTCAAGGTATATCATCGTAAGTTAGCCTGCACCATAATTCCTACAGAGTATAATGCAATATATACTATATGTTGTCAAATATCATCATACGAGAATACATTAGGGATTGTGTAACTGGTGATAACAATTTTAGGGCAACTCTTATTAGTGAAACCTAATTTATCTCCGCAAGCAAAGACCAAGCATTGCGAAACCAAAGAGAATGAATTAGGTCTTTCATAAAGAGAAAGAGGAGAATGGCGTACCTAAAAATTCCCACATCACGATGGAGAGTCTGAGAAGATGGACCAAAGTCTGAGAAATGGTAGGGACGCGATTGAGAGTCTGAGAAGATGACCAAAAGGGGTTACCTTTAGCACAACCAACAGGAACATCGTCACTGAACAACTCGGGTGGAGGGAGCGTTGGGGTAAAGGGGGCACAGGGGTGGAGGAATGCATCGTCGGGTGGAGGGGGCACCGCTGCAGATGGTGTTGAGGGGGACGGGGGAGCAGGGGGAAACCTTTGGAGGAGAAGGAGAGAGAGTCCCACTATAAGGGTGTCACTGGGGCACTGTTTGAGGTGGATTGAGTTTGGTCCCCAGTTCGATCTCTGATAGTGTCAAAATAACGCTTGGCAGCGAAAGCCACGAACCGCGAGCGGAACACCTCGTGGTATGAAAAATACCTTACCAAAAGAAAAAAATATTACAAGGTGTTTGGATGTGAAATGAGTATTTTTTTTTTTACCAAAAATGATTTAGTTTTAACATAAAAAATATATTCTATAGTAATGAATTTTTTTCTTGCAATAGGTTAGCGGAAAAATTTGCCCCCCTAATTTTTAGAAGGGTTCTAATAATTCCCTTTCCAAAAGTGATTTTTTTGCAACAAAATAATTCCTTGCAAAATCCTTTTGATATTATCTTGCTTTTATAGACTATTTTTAATTTTCCTTGTTAATAGTGTACTTGTAGCAACGTAATTTACTTCTTTGCTAAAACATTCATTGCAAAATCTAATTTTTCTTGTAGTGGCCTTAATTCTCGTGAGGGATAGTTTGCCTGATAGTGACATTAGATCATATTGTTTAGGAGTAATGATACTTTTACCGGGAGTTAGCACCGGGTTAGTACCAAATGCGCTTTATATGGCTTGTACCCTGGCGGGACCCACATCATAGTACAAGCCATATAAAGCGCATTCGGTACTAGCCCGGTGCTAACTCCCGGTAAGAGTAACATTTTCCTATTGTTTAGTGTTATTTTTCAATCTTGGTTTAATTTTCTTTTGTTTTCATTAGGTTCAAATTCTAATTGCATAAAAAGGCCATAGGATTTTCAGTTGAGCTGGGCCAACCGAAAAAATGTTTGAACGAAGAGAACCTTTACAGGAGTCCAATATTATTGTTGGGCAACCCATGTGCTTTTAGGCTAGGAGTTGACAATATCCGATGCCGCCAAATTTATAGTTGTTTATACCATCACTACAACTGACTACACTGAGGTCGCGATTCTGATACTCTAGTCGGCCTCCCCTATTCTGAACACTTACTTCAAGGAGATATATATGGGTGTAAATGATTCATCCACCCATGTTATCTCTAGTGACTAGGCGAAAAAATTCAATCACTAGCTGGATCATCAACATAAAAAGTTTGAACATTATTCTATTTTAAAGAGGTTTGACTATCCATATAAAGTTGGTCCTTATGGGATTCAAAATCTGAGAAGGTTAATTCTCACAAAACCGTACATATCGCAAACTTTGAATATAAGATGCCCAGAACTGCAATTGCAACAACCACCTGCTCATGGACCTAAAGGCCATCAGGATGAGTTTGAAAAAAGATATGGTTCCCTCCCAAAACTTCAGTGGACTATAAGTAGGGTGGGATGAATACGAAAAGAGATACGGAGTATATATATATATATATATTAGCGGAATGCTCGTGCCCAAAGGTACGGCGAAAATTTTCGAAGTACATAAACGTTAAAGGGCAAACACTACACCAAATCTGCCCATTTGTCAAGGTCATTGACCTTGACAAATTCACCTTGTCAAGGTCAATGACCGTGACATTTCGAGGCGAGACAACTATTTTTGTCACGGTCGTGTCACGGTCATTGACCTTGACAAAAAACTCGCGTTTTGTGTCACGATCGTGTCAAGGTCAATGACCGTGACATGTTTGTCACGGTTATAAACCGTGACAAAGCCGTGACCATTTTTAAAAAATTGTCACGGTCATTGACGGTGACACGCCCGTGTCAATTTTGTCACAGACGTGTCACGGTCAATGACCGTGACAATTCTGGGCAGAATTAAAAAAAAACTGTTGGGCAGTATGGCCACTGCTACTGCCCAGCAGTATATTTGTACCTGTTATAGCAACGTTGTACCTGTTCCAAACATCATATATCCGAACAAACTAAAGATAATGCAAATATATATTCAAATAAGAAACTATTTAAAAAGAAACAACATCACCATCATTTTATCTCAAATCTACAAACTATTTGCATGGAAAAGAGATTTTGTACCGCGACACTCGGGAACACCTCCTTATCCTTCCCTTCTCGTCCAAATAGCCACATAAGTATAGAGCATATGTGGCCTACCCTTAGGGCCACTCCCTGTCCCCTGAATTGAAATAAAGTAAAATTAGTATTCGTCCCTCAAATATAGATAAATATAAATCGTAATTGAAATCGAAATCAAAATTGACATATAAATATAAATACATTACCTGTAGTGTCACTCAAACAGCTAACTTGAGCTCATATGGCACCTCCTTCCAACTAATGTACCCCAGGCAATCGTGTCAATTATAATTCTCTTCATATCTAAACACTAAGAAATACCATAATCCTATGGAGGTATGCGTTGCAAATTCCTTCCAACCGTTGTGTAGCCAAAAATCAGCAGTTGAAGTTGTCAACTCCACCTTTGAATGGGGTATGGAAAGTGGTGGGGTATGGAAAGTGGAATTGACAACTTCAACCGGTGATGTTTGGCTACATAACGGTTGGGAGGAATTTGCAGAGCATCGCTCCATAGGATTATGGCATTTCTTAGTGTTCGGGTAGACGAAGAGATTCAGTCTCCTCTCCACAAATAGGACACCCCAAATAACTATGTACTAATCACCTATTAAAGGTAAGAAGCGTATATTCATGGATTAGTATAAACAAAACTTAGATGTAGTTGGAATATTTATGTATTAATCTCCTCTCCACACACGCACACTACACAAGAGTGAAAATGATAAAGTGCAGATCAAGTAAAAGCATTAAAAATGGATGTTTCGGTACAAATTGAAATAATTATTACAAATTGAAAAATTGTTTCAAATTCGGGTTATCATCAAAAATGGATTGATATTCGATAGGAGCAGCCAAGTCATCCACACTACTATTTAGACGCCTTGGCGCGTGTTGGACAATTGACCACGACTCGTTGTTGATATACTCCGAGTAAAACACTTGCTTAACCTTTTGAAATGCACAAACAAACGGCTCATCGCTCACGTGGTCGTTGCTCTTCAACTTGGACAAGTCAACCATGATCAAATTGGTGACAGGATCAACTTTAGAAGCATTTTTATCCTCAACTCTTACCCATTCACAGTAAAATACAACCTCTTTGAAGCTTATATAATCCAATTCAAATATATTTTGGATTACACCATAGTAAGTCATTTCAGCTTCAACGAGGTTTTTATCTTTTGCGCTCGCTCGAAAGAAAGTAAGAGCCTTGTATGAAATTCCCGAGTTCTGTACATTTGTACTTTCCTCGTACACTTTAGCGCCGAAAATGTAACCGTTCAATCGATATTTTTTGTACTCTTGTGCCACGAACAAGGGTCCAGTGGCTAGATGAGCAAGCCTTGATGTCGCATCACCCATCTTTCGGAGCTGAGAATATAGATAAATTAATTATATTAGTGGTAAAATTTGAGTGTAATGTAACGTTATATAATGACTGTTTTCATTGTAATTACCTCTTGTGTCAACCATAGCCTAAATTCGCTGTCTGATTGTACCACTGTTTTTCGTCTTTTATTGTTCTCACAGGCTTCATATTTACTGCATATTACAAAATTAATCATGTATAAAATAATCTAAAATAATGTTAAACATTATAATATTCGAAACTTACTTTTTCCATTCTTCGATATCTTCATGTGTGTCAAATAGATAACGAGCTACTTGTTCATGCTGCAAACTCGTTAATTTCACTCGTTTTCCCATCACATTACCACCATCATCGAGGAATTCATCAGTGTCATCAACGCTGGTAGAGTCAGTCATATATTCCCGAGTATATATTGATGACTCCACGGTGATGTATTCCTCTGCAATTGATCCTGCAATATATCGCGTATTCTTGACGTAATCTTTAAAAACTTTCATCAATCTTTCAAACGGATACATCCACCGATATCTAACTGGACCACAAAGAAGTGCCTCGTCGCATAGGTGTACCAACAAGTGAACACTTATGTCAAATAATGCTGGGGGAAAGTACTTCTCCAATACACAAATCGCTTCGTTCACAGCCAATTTTGCGGCCACTATGTGTTCTCGATTCACTACCTTCTCACACAAGAGGGAGAAGGTAATACTAATTTGCATAATAGCCCTATGCAAATCCTTGTGCTTGGAGAAACAGTGCTTAAACAATAGAGGAACCAATTGCATGATCACATGCCAATCGTGGGACTTACACTTATGTAAATCATGAGTAACATAATTCACAATCCTTTGCAAGTTGGAGGAAAAAGTAGATGGGCCCTTCAAATTATATATTGTGTCTAGAAGCACCTTCCTTTCCTCACTCGTCAAAGTAAACGCACCAGGGGGGATTATTGTCCTTCCCCTACTATCTTCTTTCAACCATAGTTGTGGTTTAAGTTTTAATGTTTTAAGGTCTTTTCGTGCATTTTCTCCATCCTTCGAATGACTCCCCCCAAGGCAAGTACCCACAATATGTTCAGCGAAGTTCTTCTCTGCATGCATCACATCCAATACATGGCGCACCGAGTTTTTCTTCCAATAAGGCAAGTCAAATAAAATTGACCTCCGAGACCATGCCTTTCTTATCTCGGTTTCATTCCCAGTTAGGGTCTTCTTATGCTTGACATTCTTAAATTTGGGATTCTTACCTGGCATATTTGGGCCACATTCAGAAGATTTACTTTCAATTTCTGAACCCGAAAGTTGTCTCGGCGGTAGCCTATGTTCAACTCCGCTCAATAAAAAATTGGAAGCTTTCTCAAATCTGAAACTATGAGCTGGGGGTAAAAACCTCCTGTGGCAATGGTATACATTTTTTAAGCTGGAGGATAGACGAAGAGATTCAGTCTCCTCTCCACAAATAGGACACCCCAAATAACCATGTACTACACATCCGGATAATGTCCCATAAGCTGGAAAATCATGAATTGCCCACATCAACATAGCTTTCAGCGTAAACTCTTCTTTTCTAAAAGAGTCAAATGATTGCACACCCTCTTCCCACAACTCATTTAATTCTTCTACCAAAGGAGCCAGGTAGATATCAATGTCTTCACTTGGTGCCTTTGGCCCAGGTATCAATAAAGCCATCATCAAAAATTCAGGTCTCATACACTGTGAAGGAGGGAGGTTGAGTGGGGCTAGGATCACTGGCCATACACTCTGATTGGTGCTTAGATTTCCAAATGGATTGAAACCATCTGTTGATATAGCCAAACGAATGTTGCGTTGTTCTCGAGCAAAATCGGGATACTCATAATTCATCCTCCGCCAGGCAGTAGAATCAATAGGATGACGCATGATATTACCCCCTACTTCTGCCCTAGCATGCCAAGTCATTGCCTCTGCAATCCATGGTACTGTGAAAAATCTCTTTAATCTAGGCCCAACGGGAAAATATTTCAATACTTTTTGAGGCACTTTTGAGCTTGTGCCTTCCTTACTAGTAGATTGGACATATCTAGGTTCATCGCATACCGGACAACGATCGAGATTTTCATACTCCTTTCGGTATAGTATGCAGTCATACACACAAGCATGAATCGATTTATACTTCATTCCCAAACCTTTCAAATTGTTCTTCATAACAGGATAGCTATTTGGAAGTGTATTCACCTTGGGTAATAAGCCCTTCACCCATTTCAGAATTCTCGTCACGCTATTGCCAGACAAACCGTACTGCGTCTTCAAACTGTGCAAACCAACCATGGCATGTAAATTTGTTTGATCTTTCTCACAGCCAGAGTATAACGGTTGGGTCGCCTTAAATTTTAAACTTTGGTAGTCATCGTCAAGTTTTATCGTGTTATCTTCACGAGCACTTGAATCTTCTACATCATCAGTAACCTCATTCTCCTTAGCTTCATAAACTCCGTATGCATCATCAACTAAATCCTCTAACATATTATGATCTATGTCGTCCCCTTCTTCATCTATTCTACTTGTTGAAGGATGTTGTGAAGGTTGGTCAGGGACAAAAGGAACTTTCAATTCACCGTGAAAACTCCAAAATCGATAACTATCTTGCATACCCGATCTTAACAAATGTAGTTCAACTGTTTTCCACTCAAACACCTTACCATTCTTACACCTAGCACACGGACACGGAAACTTTTCATCATTACGACATCTCTTTGCATATTTCACAAATTCGTTAGCACCTCTGCGAAACACATCCCCCATTCTATTAGTCTCACCCATCCACTCTTTGTATTTCGGATATCCCATCACAGCTACCACAACTAAACACCGATTAAAGGTAAACAAAACTTAGATTTATAGTATGTTTTTTTTAATTATCCCATCATTTAATTATCCTATTAAAGGGTATGTGGTCCTATCCCATTCAAGAATGCATTTTTCTGTAATATACTTAACAGCTCATGCACATTGTTACGATTTGAAAAAAATTCGACAGCATATCCCCTTAGTTCTCCAAGTACACAACGTAGATTGGCAGGTGTGAGTGTTATTTCAATTGGTCAATTAAAATAACAGCCACACTTGTCAATCTATTATGTACCCAGAGAACATTAAGATACGACTGCAGAACTTCCTCCAAAAGTAACAACTTTAAGCCAATAAAAATATTATGCAAAAATTATACAGTCTCAAACTGTCCAAACGGGACAATTCGAGAGATCTCATTACAGGGGTAATGACTCTCGAACGAGTCTAACGGTTATTGAATGCGTACGCATAAGAACTAGAATGCTAGTATCTATGCGCACTATATTTAATTTCAAGTATGTTTCATATAATGGGTTAATTCAAATACAAAAATAAATTCATGGGATAATTCAAATACAAAAATAAATTCATGGGATAATTCAAATACAAAAATAAATTCATGTATTGACCACATACACACACACACACACACACACTATCTAAGCTGTTCTATAGGTATAAAAACAATTATTATCCAATTATTATCCAACTATTATCAATTATTTATTTTGAATGTAAATAATATTCAAAACCCCACCCACCCCCACCCCCACCCCCTCAGATTAATTCAAGACATAAGACCCTAAAGGGAATCCTATCTGCAACAAGATTCTAGTTAGTAAAGAAGACATAACAGAATATGGTGGAATCAACTACACTACACACCCATTCCCACACTTAAAAACCATTTAATAATATTTAAAAAATTCAAAACCATTTAATAATATTTAAGAACTAAAATTAATTCAATTTAATTTAACCTAGGAATTAATCAGATATTTTTATCCTATGTTTACTAATGCTAAAATTATGAAAAATGACACCACCCCCTCCCCCACCCTGCCCCACCCGCCCCACCCCCTGCCCCCCTCCACCACCCCCTCCCCCCCTCCCCCAAAACCCACCACCACACACACACACACACTGCACCCCAACCCACCCCACCCCCTGCCCCCTCCACCACCCCTCCCCCACCCTGCCCCACCCCCTGCCACCCCTTCACCACCCCCTCCCCCACCCTGCCCCACCCCACCCCACCCCCTGCCCCTTCCACCACCCCCTCCCCCACCCTACCCCACCCCGCCCCACCCCCTGCCCCCTCCACCACCCCCTCCACCACCCTGCCCCACCCCCCACACACGCACACACATATATATATACACATACACACATAAATATACAGACAAATATATATATAAATGGAAGAGAGAGAAATTGGACCTGAGAGAGAGAGAGAGAGAGAGAGAGAGAGAGAGAGAGAGAGAGAGAGAGAGAGAGAGAGAGAGAGAGGGGGAGGGAACGGTGGGAGGGAAAAAAGAAGGGGGAAAGGGTTTTTGCTGGAAAAGTTGTCACGGGCTTGTCACGGTCAATGACCGTGACAATTCGTTGTCACGGTCGTGTCAAGGTCAATGACCGTGACATAAAACGCGTGTTTTTTTGTCACGGTCAATGACCTTGACAAGGCTGGCCGGCTGAAAGGTGACAATTTGCCCATTTTGGTGTAGTGAAAAAATTTCAATGTACATAATTACGAAACAACACAAATTTCTAAATTAACATTTGTTAAACCTGTCAAAAATCAAAAAGGCTTTTCTCGTCATTATATTAAGACCTACAAACTAAATCATTTGTGTTTTTCCCATAGCAATTCATTATTTCAACAAAAAATTCAAACATATCTAAATTTTCACTATTAAAGCGACATCTTTGTTGTTATAAATTTAATAAAATGACACCATCATCTCCCAAACATCAAAACAAACACCACCATATAACAAAATGGTGTGCTCACATTCCATCAAGTTGATTAATGTCTACAAAAAAGAAAATTTCTAATTTTATTTCAATTTAACAAAACAAAAATGCCACCCTTATGTTTGGTTGCCAAGAAAACTGCTGAAAAAACAAAAACAAATTAGAACTAAATTCTCAAGCCTTTCACTTTAACCTACACCACCATGTGGATCTATTACATCATCATACATTGAAAACACTGAGATGAGTTAGAGCATCGGTTGAAGAAATACTTATTAGTCAGAGCAGATTGGTTGAAAACACTGTGATGAGTCAGAGACATCAATAGTATTCATTGTTAGTGATTTCACATGTGGTTCACCATAAGTGATTATCAACAACCAATGTTCTTTCAAGGATGGGACCATTTTAGTTTTTATCGTCTCGACGTGAGGTTCGATTCAATTCATGAGAGAGAGATGAAGATAATTTTGTATATATCAAAGAAGATACCTTGTATTGGCACTCCACGTGCATCTCGTGTTGTGCTTATGCGACCGTGCTTATAAACAAATGGTATATGAGTTGATCGATCCATTCACCTTAAATTTGTAAGACAAATCCTAGTTGAAACACCAAAATAAAAATTGAGTGTTGTAAATTTCCCAACACAATGAGCATCAATCGTTGGCAGTACATATTATTATTCAAAGATGTGAAGTGAATTGAGGTACGAAATTGACAAAGTCACCGTTGGGCAGCATTTGGATGGGGTTTGTTCGCATGCCGGAACATTGTAGAAGTAGAAATGGTCGGAGAGAGACACGCTACCTCAAGGAATGTAAAGACTGTTACCTGTTTGAGTTCAGTGAAGAAGTTGTGGTGCATGCGACAGATGGTATAATGTATCAAGAGTATTAATGATGTGTGATGGTAACATTCAATTCCAAGATGCAAATGGAACCGAGCTGTGTATATAGCAAGAAACGAAAGGTGCATTTCATAAGAATGTTCAAAAAGGACTAAAAATCACTCCATTTTGATGAAAAAAAATGAAAAGGGGTGTAAAAAGGATGAGAAGAATTGTGAGATGTTCTCTTATTTTGTGGAATCCAATTCCGAGTAAGAAATGATTCCCATACAAAATGAGGAAAGGATGGACTGCGTGTCCTATTTCCTAATTAAAAATCTTGTTAGCAGAATCTCTATTTGCAATAAAGTTCCCTAAAAGTAATAATTGAGTAAAGATTCAGTATATTAAAATATTGAACACTATAATATCTTTCCACTATATATAGCCAATGAGAAGTATGTTAAAACAAAACTGAGTAATTGTCCGGAAGTATAAAAATGTATTAATTGGATAAATGGTATATGGATTGAGAACATACCTTTAATAATATTATAAAGTATATAAGTTGTGTGAATGCTTAGTAAATGGATTTATATGTGAATGACATACCTACCATACTCGATATCACGGGAGGTTGGTTTTCGGAATAGGGCCATCTAATCTTTGTGTGCCTATGGGGGGATTTAGATTGGTACGTTAAGGACATATGGCTTTGAATGACTTATTTGTGAGTTGATAAGTCAACTAACCATGGGAGCGTAGGTATGTGCGTGACACATGGGTATGTGAACTATGTTCGCCTCCAATATGTGTGATTTTTCTTATTAAAAGGGTTCCTGAGAGATTCGGAATACGTAGTCCTTATGTACGTGATGTACCAGGATTCGATAGCAGAATATGTGTGCATCGCAGCTTAGCCTAGGGGTGCCCCAATTATATAATTATGTTGAAAATTATATATTGGTGATGATAACAGACTCCTTGTTAATGTGGGTGATATCCTTATTAAGGTGTGTGAATATTTGTGACACTTTGAGTAAAGTTAGAATTGATAATTTCCTATATGATTTAATATAAATTAATCTGAGAGATGAAAAGGTAGATTCACATAAGTTATATTGGAATGTCTTGAACAAACCCCTATATTATCATGTGAGGATGGGTTGCAGTATAGACTAGTTAGTTAGCGGTATAACTAGGATGAGTTATGGATATACGTCAAGCGTGCACATTAGTTGAGAGGTGAGAAACTCATGTGAGAGCACGGAACTAACATGTACTTAATATTCATTGTTTAGTGCAATTAAACACTTGTTATATTTTAAACTGTTTTCACCTCGGGCTCTGACCCATTTGCTTTCAAATCTATTTTCTTGAAAAACCTTTAAGGTGCCCAACCACAGGGACGCCAACCTTAGGGGTTCCATTTCAGTGGCGTGTTGTATCTGTTGTGGAAGGTATAGGATCTTGATGATAGATGCCTCCACATTCTATATTGATTCCATTTCAGACTTATTCAGTTGTTAGGGCATGTCGCCCATTTCTTTTAGAGATAGTTTCATCATACTCAGTTTCATTGCAGTTTTGGAGTTAATTCATTTATTATGCAGACGTTGTATTTGGTTTTATTCAGTATTTGGGATTATTCAGAGGAGTGTTACTCCAGACTCATTTATTATTCCATTATTATTTTGATGTGACTGTGATGTGATGGTGGTATCATTTATCTAATAATTTTAATTAGTTGCATGTTAATTTAATTTAATAAAATTTGACAACTCACTTTTTAAATATTAGGTTGCTAGTAATTGTTTAAAATAAATGTTTTCGACAGTGATGCTGTGAACTGAACCAACATGATATTTTGTATTAATTTGAATAAAAGAGTATCTACTCAGTATATAATTAGTCGGGTTGTCACACATCCTCAATTTCATCATGCATATTGGGGGGGAGAGGCAGGGTCATGCCTCAGAAAAAGTTTAGAACTTTCAGCAGTTCCAACTTCCTTTAACGCTGTCGACCAACCCTCTTTAAAAGATTCCTTCTTTGCGTACTCTATTTGACCAGAGGCGGCAGAAATGGCTTTGTCCCAACCCTTGTTGATTGACACTTCCCTGACTTTCTTCCTCTTGGCCTTTTTAGAGGAGAGATCTTTCCCTAGCTTAGATACTTGTCCTTCAACAGCCTTTCCCCAGCACCCATCTTGAAGGGTAGTCGTATCCAGGATTTTTGGCCAACTGGGGCCTAAGTTTCGAGTGGTGTCGGGGGTTCGGAGGCGGGATCCCCCGAGACTAATTTTTTGGTGTTATTTCATATTTTATACAAATTATATCTTTATTTTGAGTTTTATAAAAATTATAGTTCATCCAAATTGACTACAAATTATATGTTTTGAGTTTATTTTGAGTTTTTTGGGCATATATGTTTGGGACACGAATTACAAAAATATGACAAGGGGCGGATTACAAAAATAAAGGTATATGTTTGGTGGGACTATAAACAATCATACATACAATTTCTCCAAAAAACCATACATATAAAAAATTAGGTTAAGGTTAAAAAAATACCTGATGGTGGTGAGTTAGTGGCTCCGGCTAGCATACACAAAAATCATACATACAAAAATCATACACAAAAATCAGCTTGAGGATAAAAAAATACCTGATGAGTTAGTAGTGGCTGACCGAAGGGGTTGGGCTAGGCAGGGGCGGATGGAGGAGGGAGGTGCTCAGGCAGCGGACGAAGGGGTTGGCGCTGGATAGAGGCGATGGACGGGAGGGACTCGGGAGTGAAAGAGAAAGTTTTAGCAGGTAAAAGAAATAAATGAGAGAAAGGAGAGAGACCCGGTCTTTACTTTAGGTTTAAATTTTTAATTAATTACAATCTTACACCCTCAATTTTGAATATAATTAGAGTTATACCTTGAAGTTTGAAATTTTATCAAAAAACCCTATATATATATATTTTTTTTTTTTGCAAAAATTGAACCGGGGTCAAGTCCCTCTTGGTCCCCATGTGCATCCTCCCTTGGTCGTATCCGCCTTCTGTCGAGCTTCTTCAATAACCTTGATCTTTTCTTCCCAAGTTTTCTTTTCTATCTCCAAGGCTTGTTGAGACTCCAGCAAAGATTGTTTAAGACCTACAAAGGCCTTTTCCACATCGTCTGAAGAAGATCATATTTTTCTAGCATTTGATTATAGTCGACCAAGAACTTCAAAAGAAATCCAAGTTAGTACAAGTCAAAGCAAGTATGAATAATATCCAATCAACCTTAAAGCTGAAAAACTTACCAATTCTAATCTCTCAGTAGCCCTCTTCGATAGTTTTAGTCGGGGCAAAGCGGCAGCAATAACCCTATGGTCTGGAAGAGCGCCAGACTTAATCAATTTCCTAGCCAAGCTAGGAGTCATGGCCACAGAGGAGGAAGTAAGAGAATGAACAGTACCTACCAAGCCCTATTGGTCGGCATCAATAACTTTCTCAAACTGCTTGTCAGTAGGACCTCTCCTCAGTCATTTCGGAAGAGATTCATTATTCTTATTGGCTAGGGGCTTCTTACCACTGTCATTTTTCTTCTTCTTCTTCTTCTTCTTCTTCTTCTTCTTCTTCTTCTTCTTCTTCTTCTTCTTCTTCTTCTTCTTCTTTTTCTTCTTTGAGGCACCACTATTAATAGGCTTATTATTGCTAGCAGCAGAAACATCTCCCAAGAGATAGGGAAACTTCCTTTTACCCATTACTATAGAAAGGGGAAGGTCGGAGTTAAAAGATGAGGAAGTATCAACAACAGGTTCACCCCATCAGATGTAGTGGCTGAAGAACTAGAGATTGGATCTCTCTCCAAGTCTACGATGTTTGAAGCGGTAGCAGTTATTGGTCGAGCAATAAAAGAATTTACAGAACTTCTATACCTCATCAAGTATGAAGACGACCTAATATGCTCCTCGCCTATCTTTTGATGGATGCCCCATAAAAACTTGAGCTCATCAACCTTGATGTCACTTTCTTTGGGACTCTTCTTCTTCTTATCAACTACAAGTAAATTGTGACACCCCGCCCAATTTAAACACCGGGTGATCAGTGGATTATAAAATTTAAAACAAAATGCCCGGTTGGTTCATTCTTAGCATCACTGTCGAAAAACAATATTCTTTATTAATCACCTAATAATTAATTAAGCTAGTGTCAAACATTTGAACCATTTAAAAACGTTACTTAATTTAAACCATTTAACACATTCACATTCTTACGAATACATAAATAATGGATCAAACACCATTTAACTAAATATGATAAAACTGGAATAATCATCCCAGTTGAACAAAATCCAAACCCTCAATCATAAAAATACTAAATCCAATTGAAACTGAATTACTGAAATAAATGAGTACAATGTCTCTCGGACAAAAATAAAATTAAGATGGGGGACACATGCCCTAACTGAGAATCCAAAATCGAAGAACGAAAATCATAGATGTGGAGGCGTCTAAATACGAGGACCTGTAACTCCCACAATAGCGACAACATGTCAAAAGGTCCAACAGTCTAAGCTTTGTACCCCTGTGGATTGACACCTAAAAATAATTTCACAAGAAAAGAGATTTTGCAAGAGACGGGTCAGAGCCCGAGTGTAAAATAGTTTAAAATAATTTATTAAGTATTTAAAATGCAGTAAATCAAATATAATGCGCATGTTAGCTTTTCAAACACTCACTTGAGATTCTCACCTCTCAACTATTTTGCATGTCTAACGTACCTCTAAATCATTCTAGACATAGTTATCGCCCAACTAGATTGTAGACATAGTCCTTTCTACTTACCAACCGTAGTAATAACCCGTGATTCCCATATACTATCATTATTCAATGATTTTGTATTTATTATCTCGAGTAAGAGTTTCACAATAAAGTTAAATGTTCACTTGCTTACTCTACTTAAGTACTCATTATCTTTCTTATCTACAAATTTCATGTAGTAGATAATATCACAAGTATATACACATATTCACCACTATATATTATATATACTAATACGACCCTCCTAGACTCAGTCGCAGTGTGTGCATACTCTGCTATCAAGTCCGGGTATATCTCGTACTCAATCAAGAACAATAGGCTCGGTATCTCTCACGAACCATAAACACAAATCACACACATTGTAGGTGAACATAGTCCTAAGCCTTTGGGTTACGCACATACTTAGACACTCAAATGACCGTTCAATACCATTGTTCAGACAAATGGTAATCCAACCTAAATCCGATGTTCTGAGGCACAAATATAGATCCCCCGGAAGGCTCCTCAAGATAAGACTGTCACCTTCACAACCTCCCGCGATAGCAAGCAGCGTAGGTATTCCATACACATAATAAATTAGTCATATAATAGGCATTCATCTCACCTATATATATATATATATATATATATAACAAATAGAGGTATAAACACGTCCCATATCATAATATCATACTCATTATACATTATTATCCCGAATATTCTACGTTTAATTGGATGACAGTTTCACTCTTTATTGTATGCTCTCGAGTATTACTCACCACTCAAAGTGTACCCTTTATTATACCCATAAGATCTTTAGGTAACTCACTATGTCCCAATGGTCTAATTCATCGTTGTCCACAAATTTTCGTTACTCGAATTAATCTCCAATTTAGGTAATCCTCTCGTGTTATCCCAATTGCGCTCATCCTAAATACACCATTATGAGATCAAGCCTAATACCCAACCTAGTACTACTGGTCATCTATCATATGCCCAAGTAATTTAAAATAATTCTCAAGAATAAATTCTAAGTGGACTTCTAACCATAATTAAGAAAAGGAAAAAATTGGGCAAAACTAGACAGCTGAATCGATTCGGCGTGGACCAAATCGAATCGCCCCTACAGCTTTTGAAAAATCTGCACTTATGTTCTTAAGGGTTTCATCAATTTCCAACTCCGAATCTTGATTCTAATCATCCCAAACACCATTTCAACGTTACCAAATGTTATACTAAGATATATAAACAAGTTGTAATGATTACTAATCACATTTTCATCAAAGACATCAATTTATTTGGGTTTAATTCGAGAATAATCATTATGAACCCTAGGTTGTCATCCTCTTAAATCATTTCCATAAAATCTCAGATTTTTTCATCAATGTAAATCGAATTTTGTGGGTAATCATCTACCTATCATGGGGAATCAATCCTACATAATTTTCAGTCTTCAATTATGGTTTAATTTCTTCAATCTCATCAATTTCACATATGATTCATATCAATTTCAGCCTACACTAACATGGGTTATATTATTTCTCCAATTAAGCAAGATTTAAACACTTGCCTCTCGAAGGAAGGTCTGATCCATTGTTGTAGTTGGTATGGTTATGTTTCTCGTTCTTCGATCTACGTGGTGGTGGTCTTGGTGGTGCGTGATGGTGGTTATTGGCCTTAGACTCCTAGAATTGGCTCTCCTTCTTCCTTTGTGACTCTACCATGGATTTTGTGAATGAAAACCCTAACTTCCCTTACGTATCAGGTATACTGCCTCACATAATTTCATAGGTAATTGAATTCAGAAAATAAAAATACCAAAATGCCTTCTCGCGGTTCCGGTTTGGCCTAGAATTACCCCGGGATCCAAACTAAACCCCCAGGTAGATTCTTCTAACTATCTCGTTCCTTACGGACACACTGGCGCACTTGAAATGACCATTTGGATTACTTATAAATAATTTACCTTTTTATTCCATTAAATTAATCCTGACACGTGTGTCCCAACTTAATTGTCGTAATTGTCATCTTTCTCACTCGTGACAATTCTTCTAATTTCACAATGATATCCACAATCATATATTACTTTATTCTCTCAGTAATGTTCAATATAATTCTTGTCAAAAAATACTGACCCTTATCTCGCTAGTTAATATTTATTTAATCAGGATTAATTATCAATTAATTTTCCCATATTTAATTTAATTAATCCAACATTTAAAAATCATAAAAATATGGGGTGTTACATACTCCCCCCCCCCCCCCCCCTCCCTTATAACAGAATTTTGTCCCGAAATTTGGAAAATAAAGGTATACCTAGTAAAAACAACTTTGGATATTTTTCTCACATCTCATCCTCGCACTCCCAGGTAGAATCCTTGATATTATGTTGCCGCCACTGAACACATACGAACAGTACTACCCTCGACCTTAGTTTCCTCTCGATACGGTCTAGGATAGAAATTAGCGCCTCCTCGTAGGAACTATCGAGTTGTTGATCAATCTCCTCTGATGAAATATGAGTGTGGTCCAACTCATCACGAAGATATTTCCTCAGCTAAGAAATATGGAATACATCGTGAATCCTATGCAAGTGCTCGGGTAACCCAAGTCTGTAAGCCACTGGCCCAAGCCACTCAATAATAGGGAATGTCCCTACATACTTCGGCGCCAACTTCCTTCTTCCCAAATCTCACTATCCCCTTCATAGGAGATACTCGTAGTAATACCTGGTCCCCCACTCTAAACTCCCCGAAGAACCTCTTGGCATCGGCGTAGCTTTTCTGTCTATCCTGAGAAACTCGTGTGCGACCCCTAACATCTCAATCCTGGCTAACATATCCTGAATCACCTCTAGCCCGAGTAGCTTATTTCCCCCACCTATAACAAACAAGAAGGAGAATGACAAGGTCTACCGTATAATGCCTCAAATGAGACCAGGCTAATAGTAAACTAATAGGAGTTGTTGTACGCATAATCCACCAGCAAAAGGTACTGCTCCTAACCTCCCCCAAAATTTAGAATACACATATGTAACATACATTTCAGCAACTGATTAGTCCGATCAATCTGTCTTTCCATCTTCGGGTGATAGGCCATACTCAAATGCATTCAGAACCCATGTCCTCCTACAAGTTCTCCCAAAAATGAGACACAAAAATCTAGTCCCGATCGGCCACAATATTTAGGAGCACCCCGTTTAATCTCACTATCTCCGCAATAATAATCTGGGCGTACTGTGCCATAGTATAATCAGTCTGAACTGGCAGAAAGTGAGCTACCTTAGTCAACCAATCCACAATAACCCATATCGAATTGTAACCCCTCTAAGAAGTAGGCAACCATGTGATGAAATTCATGGAAATGCTCTCCCATTTCCAAATAGGAATCTCTAGCGGCTGAAGAAACCCTATCGGTTTCTGATGGTCCACCTTGACTAGTTGACAGGTGTCATACTTTGAGACGAACTCATCAATGACTCTCTTCATGTATCTCCACCAATATTTCCTCCTCATATACTAGTACATCTTATCCTCGCCAGACTATACCTCAAATCGATATCCATATGACTTTGTCATCACTTCATGTCATAGATCCTACCCCTCTAGAACAACTAGACGTCCATTGAAGTGCAAAAACCCATCTGAACCCACTAAATAAGACTCAAATCCCTCTTATAGAAGCTTTACAATCCGATCATGGCATAATGGATATGCTGCCTAAGACTGCACAACCCTCGTGACTATCTGGGGTGTAACTATCATAAACTTACATGAATGGTCGGCCTACTGCATCCTGGTGTCCCAACTCCTTCCATTTCTCCTTCCACACATCAACCACCTCACCTACTAGGCTCCGCCTCAACGCATCAGCTACTACATTAGCCTTCCTTGGGTGCTACTGGATATCGAACTAGCAGTCCTTTATAAATTCAAGTTACCTCCTCTAACGCATATTAAACTCTCTTTGAGTGAATAAGTACTACAGTGACTTATGATATATGAACATGCAAAATTTCTCCCCCAAGAGATAGTTTCTCCAACTCCAAAGTACAAATACAACTGCTACTAACTCCAAGTCCTGAGTGGGGTAATTACTCTGGTGAGGCTCAAGCTTGAGGAAATGATAAGCTATAGCCCAATCCTCCTGCTATAACACTCCACCAAGTCCCAGTAATGATGTATCAGTATAGACTAGGTACTCCACTCCCGACCTGGACAGTGCTAGAACTAGTGCTGAAGTCAATTTGTCCTTCAGCTCATCAAATTCCAACTGGCACACATCATCCCGAACAAACGGCACACCCTTACGAGTCAAATTAGTCATCGATCCTGTAATTTTTGAGAACCCTCGGATGAACCGCCTATAATACCCATTTAACCCCAAGAAGCTACGACCTCTGTCGGTGTCATGGGTTGTCCCCACTCCCTCACCACTGACACTTTGCTTGGGTCCTGTGATATCCCCAACTTAAAGATAATATGCCCCAAAAACTGAACCTCCATCAGCTAAAACTCACATTTCTTATACTTAGCCTACAACTCATGGTTTCATAGTGTCTATAGAATACTACGCAAATGCTTGGTGTGCTCCTCCTCGATCTGGGAATAAATCAGTATGTATATATTAAGATAATGACAAACTGATCTAGGAACTCTCTGAACACCTTATTCATTAAGTCCATAAATACTGGTGGTGCGTTGGTTAGTCGAAATGCCATATATCGAAACTCATAGGACCTAATCTCATCGGAAAGGTAGTGTTAGACATGTCCTACTCCATTATCCATAACTGATGGTATCCCCACCTCAAGTATATCTTCGATAAGTAGGAAACTCCTCTCAACTGGTCGAATAAGTCATCGATGTGAGGTAATGGATACTTATTCCATATCATGACTTTATTTAACTCCCGATGATCCACTCATAATCGTAAGGATCAACCCCTCTTAGTCACAAATAGAACTGGAGGACCCCAAGGTGAGGTACTCCTATTGATAAAGCCTTGTCCCAATAGCTGCTCAATTTGGTCCCGTAACTCCCTCATCTTTGTTGGAGCCATACGATAAGGCGCACGGGCTATCGATCGAGTGCTAGGCATCAAATATATCACAAAATCTATCTATTTACTCGACGGTAGTCCCGGTATATCATGAAATACATCAGTGTAATCACAAATAACATGAATCGAATCAAGGGGAATCACAACTCCTGTAGATGTCTCTTCCTCTATATAAAACAAGTGAACTCCCTCAGGGAGAGGCATCGCCACTATAAACATCTCCTTCCCAGGGATGGAAAAAATAATACTCCTACTAAAGCAATCGATCATGGGCCTATATGTGACTAGCCAATCCATACTAACAATAGCGTCGTACTTAGACACGTCTAAAACAAGCATATCGACTGGCAAAATAAGACTCCTAATATCTATACCCACACACCGGCATATAAAGAAAATCATCGACCCATTACCCAACAACGAGTCTACACAAGTCACTGTACGGTCGACTGTGCCCAACGACCCTGTGGCCCGTGGAAAACTAGTGGGTATAAAATAGTGTGTGGCCCTCCTGTAAAAAAAAATATGCCTCATAGAATCGTGGATAAAAAACATACCCTCTACTATGGGTGGAGACTGTGGAGCTGCGACCTGGTGGATGTTGTAGACACTCCCATACTGTAGTTGTCCATATTGAATCGGGGCTATTGGGATGGTAGGCAAAGCCGAAACTGCCGATGGTGCTGGGAGAGCGACTAGGAAGATCGATCTTTGTGGCTCATGGTGAGGGTCGTGCTGCCAAGGATACTTCCCCTTATCGGGGAAATCAATCGTTTGTGTCCAGTCTTGCCACAAGTAAAACATCTACCTGTGTAGTTACCTGTCCTCTTCCCCTATTGGCCTTGGCCCTTCTGGTTGTTTCTACATCTCCCTTGGCCCTGATGGAACTACTGTTGGCCCTGATGGCCCTACTGGCCATGCTAACTCTAGTGGCCATGTATGAAACCTCCCTGTCCATGATGAAAGCCCCTTGATCTGAACCTCTTAATAGAACCCCTGATGAGAACCCTGCTCACTATGACTCTTCTGAATCTAAGCTGTTGGTGCCCCGCTGGCACTACCCCCACCTGTTCTGCCTTTATAGGTGGTCTCACCTCCCCGCTTGCTTCCCTTAACATGGAAGTAGTGATCCTGGAAATATAATAATACGACATTAAGTACATCAGTATAAGACTTCAAAGAGAGGGTACCTAGAAGATGTTGTCAAATCCTCCAGTTCGGGTCATCCTTAAACATCTGAATTTGTTTCTCTTCGGTACGCACCTCCATTGGTACTAGGTTTTCTAGTCTAGTAAAATCCTCCTCATATTTTACAGTCGTCTTCCCCTCCTAGCTGAGGTTCAATAATTTCTGCCTCATCTCAGTCTGGACGGCAGAAGGAAGGTATTTGCAGTCAAACCATACCCAAAAGTCCTAAATCATCAAAACACCATGCTCCTATGCAGTAATATTGGACTCCTACCACTGCAATGCATCCCCAACAAGCTTTAAAGTAGATAGTATCTTCCTCTGTACCTTTGTGAACTCATACATCCTCAAGTTTCGCTGGATATCTTTCTTCTATTAGCTCGCCACAACCACATATGAACTCCCTTGGAACTCTGGGGGATGTTCCTTCTAGAAGGTATCTCTAACTCACTCCCAAACAGAAGGGAATGAATGTACTGGTGATGGAGCCACTTCATGTGCCTGTGGTGGGGACTGTTGAACCACTGCTAGTTCTACATTAATTACCTGAGTAATAATGGCAAGAACCTATGTAGCATTCATTGTACCTTGGGTCTGAGCTGGTTGTGGCTTGAGTTGGCCATTTCTAGCCCTCGGCACACGTTTGGGAGGCATCTTAAATGACAAAGGATTTATAAGTCCACAATTATTTAAATCTCAAATAGTTGAAGACGTAATCACGTAATCAGTAATGCAATAATCCTAATAATAAGGATCTATATCGAAGAACGCTAAGATGAAAGCATAACAAGCCATAAAGATCCTAAGAGATTCTAAAACTTGACTCTGATACCACATGTGAAACCCCACCCAATTTAAATACCGGGTGATCAGTCCTTTTTAAAATTTAAAACAAAATGTCTGGTTGGTTCATTCTTAGCATCACTATTGAAAAAATATTCTGTATTAATAACCTAATAATTAATTAAGTTACTGTCAAAACATTTGAACCATTTCAAAACCTTACTTAATTTAAACCATCTAACACATTCACCATTCTCATGAATAAATAAATAATGGATAAAACACCATTTAACTAAATATGATAAAACTGGAATAATCATCCCAGTTGAACAAAATTCAAACCATCAATCGTAAACATTCTAAACCCAACTAAAACTGAAATACTGAAATGAAATGAGTACAATGTCTCTCGGACATAAAATAAAATGAGGATGGGAGACACATGCCCTAACTAAGAAGCCTAAATTAAAGAACTGAAATCATAGATGTGGAGGCATCTAAATATGAGGACCAACAACTCCCACAATAGTTGTAGCACATCAAAAGATCCAACAGTCTAAGCTTGGCACCCCTATGGCTGGACATCTAAAAATAATTTCACAAGAAAATAGATTTTGCAAGAGGTAGGTCAGAGGCTGAGTGTAAAATATTTTTAAATAGTTTAGCAAGTATTTAAAATGCAGTAAAGTAGATATAATACACGTGGTAGCTTTTCGAACACTCACTTGATATTCTCACCTCTCAACTATTGTGCACGCCTAATGTACCTCTAAACCATTTTAAACATAATTATTGCCCAACTGGATTATAGACATAGTCCTTGTAACTGACCAACCGTAGTAATAACCCGTGATTCCCACATACTATTATTATTCAATGTTCTTATATTTATTATCCCGAGAAAGAGTTTCATAATAAAGTTAAGTGTTCCCATGCTTACTTTACTTAAGGACTCATTAGCTTTCTTATCTAAAAATTTCATGGAGCAGATAATATCACAAGTATACATAAATATATTCCCCTTATATATTATATATACTAATACGGCACCCCTAGACTCAGTTACGGTGTGTGCATACTCTGCTATCTAGTCCTGGTACATCTCGTACTCAATCAAGGACAATAGGCTCAGTATCCCTCACGAAACATAAACACAAATCACACACATTGGAGGTGAACATAATTCTAAGCCTTTGGGTTACGCACCTACCTACTCACCCAAACGACCGTTCAATACCATTGTTCATACAAATGGCAGTTCAACCTAAGTTTGATGTTCTGAGGCACAAGTCTAGATCCCCCCCAAAGGCTCCTCAAGATAATAATGTCACCTTCACAACCTCCCACGATAGCAAGCAGCGTAGGTATATCATTCACATCATAAATCATTCATATAATAGGCATTCATCTCTCTCTCTCTCTTTCACACACACACACACACACACACACACACACACACACATATATATATATATATATAATAAAGTAGGAAACTTATGTATGTCATAAGATTGATCTATGATATCATCAGATGAGTCTTTCTTGTACTACATATTTTTCCCTTGAATTCCCTCTCCTTTTCACCTCACTAAATTATTCTCCCTCTCACTTTAATTCAAACACAAGGCTATTTTGGTAAAAATACACCAAACCCACTTTAAACCATACCTTTCATTTTAAAAATCATGAAGCTCCTCTTTATCACCCTCTCTAACCCTACCCCCAAACCCAAATCCTTATTTAGATGTGCTGACAAACAAACCCACAAACCCAAACTAATAAACAAACCCCAAAACCCTCTTTCTTATCGAACCTTGGTTTTGATGGTCCAGATGTGCTGATTTAGATCACTAAGTTTCTGCTAATGAGAGGCTTAATTAAAGGTAATAGATCTATGTTTTTTTAAAGAAATTTTCATTATATTATCTTTTTCGGTGTTGTGGTTTGAATACGAAGAATCCTTATAATTGTTAAATCAGGATCTAAACTTAAAAGAAGCTTTATAACTGTTGCTTTGACAATTCACAGATCGATTTCTATCTCAATTCATTTAGCATTTTTAACTTACTTTGTTTTGTTTATTTTTGTTACAGGAACAAAGGTTGGCTAGTTATTTTTTATTGGGTTCTGTGGAGGTGATACAAAATAGGCACAATTTTTTCCCCGTTCTTTTATATATATGTGTGTGTGATATTAGTTTGATTTACAATGAATTTTTTTATTTTTGTTTTTAAATTGAGTTGTACATTATTGACCATTGATTTGGTTTGTGCTGAATAATTTTGGACCATTGTTGGCAAATGCCTTAGCTCCGCACTCCTACATGCATTACATTTGGACAAAGTTGTGACATATCTTCCAGTTTAAGGCTTTATGATTTTGTTAGTGTGTTTGTACTTAACTAATTTTGGTTTCCATTTGTAGATCCGTCAACTAATTTTATTCTAACCGTGTTTTCGTTCTTGGTTATATTCGGGTCTGTAGAGGTTTGGGGATTTCATTTTTATTCCCCTTTATGTATTTTTTTTATGTTTTTTAGCTTTTTTGAAATTTGGATTTGTTTTATTTTCAATTACAAGCATAGTTACTCATAAATTTTATGAACTTTCAACAGGTATAGTTGAACTTGCTACAGGTTTACCCCACCAAACTTCAGGTCTCCGTGTAGGTAATGATACTTTCGCCAATTTTTGCGGTTTTGTTAACACATTAATCTTAATAAATTATACGTTTTCTTGATAAATTGTATTTTTGAGGTTTGGGAATATAATTTGATATTTTTTTATTTGTTTCATGGAATGGTACTTTATTGTTATTTTGTTGGAGAGTCGACATCGAAAAACGATCCAATATGCTTGAGAGTTTCATTTCCATATGTACTATGCACGAAACACGAGTCACAAATACTCTACCTTGAGTCAGTATCAATCCCACACATGATATCCTTATGATTTGATTTAATATTAACTCTGCTAAATAGTTTTTTGTTTGATTTTTATACAGAGCACTTATACAATCGTGTTTTCACTTTTGTATCTTATTGATTTAACTTTTGTATCTTATTGCCTCATTTCTTGGGTTTAATAACATTTCAAATTGTCTAAGATGTTGATAAGAATACTCAGAATATAATTTCAAATCGTACCAAATTGATACTCGCTCACATTTTCTTCATGATAAATAGCATTACCAATACCTCTAATATGTTGATGTCTCCCATGCAATCAATAGAACTATTTGCATGTTGATTGTGAGTTTTTTTTGTGTTTGTGATCGAGGACTATGCACACCAGTAGTGTTTTCAACCTCAAATTGCAAATTTCTGAGACACAAACACACAATCAACATGCAAATTGCTGAGCAAAATTCCCAAATTGCATTCAAAATTGTAAAACTATTTATCATATGTTATGGGATATATCAGACATAGTATGAGTCCCAAATTGTAAAACTATCATATCTTAGGCTATTGGTTGAGTGCTTTAGGTAGGAGTTATATCTCAGATGTAGGATGAGTTTCACTGTTGCTCTTCCAATTAGTTGAAATTGATTTCTCACTAATGTTTTTAATTCTCCATATAAAAATACATATAATATTAGATTAATTAATTATTTAATTACCTTATGACAGGTTCAAAGTGAGAGGTATGTGCTTTTAGAGGATGTTCATGATAATGTACGAGGGTTTCACACACTGTTGTTAGTATCTTTCTAACCCCAAAGGAATGATTTTTATGATATGGGTTTTAATTTTGGGCTAAATGCAAGTATTTTCCTAATTTTGATTAATACTCTATCTTATTTTTTTCCGTGATATGACCCTATATCAATTGCATGACTGTTCCTCTATCTCAATCCGGACTAAAAATTTGTAGGGCCGTAAGTTAAATTATGGCTTCTCTAAATCGTCCAATAATTGAAGCTCAACCTAATTTTTTCTCTTGAATGGAATTTTTTGTTTAATTCAAATCAGGTTGGAAACGTGGACGAAAGCTATTGTTGTGTATTCTAGAGCACTCCTATTATCTTTTTTGTTAAATCCCTATATTATCTTGGGCATTTTGAAATAAAGCAGGACTCGATTCATTTTGGGGCATGTTGATTGGTTTTAGTTGGTCCGTATGCATTTGTTACAATAACGAAAATAGGTGTAAATCTTTTTACTTTCCATTTTATGTTATTAAATACCAATATCTTATGGGACGTGTTGTATCCACAAGGTGTTAGGAACGATGCCTGGGCGTACCATAAGCATGGTACAACTTAGGTACAATGAAGGGTCATGTCAAGGAGAAGAGCAATTTATATGCTCTGATTATCGTAAGGGAAGTTTTCTTTTGCCTGACCAGATCGATTATAAGTTTGTTCATCCAGTTGGTTAATGTTGGAGCAGAGGAGACGAGCAATTGTGGTGATAGCTTTGAGTATTATTCTAGCTGCTAGAGTTACCCATGTCGATATTTAGGTAGCTTGATTCTCAATTTTTCTATCTGTATTTATGGTTTCTTTTTCAAGTTGTATTTTTAGTTTATGATCTATTCATAGTTTCTTCTGTTTATCCCGTCTCCGTGAAGGTATTTATGATTTCTTTTTTCATGCATGGAGGTTTATATGTTTAGGCACACTGGATTTGTTGACAGTACAACATATATATTCAATTTTTTTAGGTTTTTTGTTGTGTCTTATTCTTTGTTTGGCTCGTGGGTGGGTTCATAAGATTTGTGCTTTGACATTTTTCATGTACTCATTTTGTTACATTTTGTTATGTTGATTTGTAGTTTCAAATTCTTCACATTATACTCTTTAATGTTGGTTCAAGAACTTTGAATAATAAAGTATGTTTTGTTGTTACTGTAACTTTTGGTTTTCCTCTTTGAAATCATGTACTGTTCTTTGTTTTCTCTCTTTCTTTGTTTTCATGCTATGTGTGTGTGGTTTACTTTTAATTTCTTGGTACTTTTTTTTAAATATACATGTTGTGATATAAGGCTTGATTTTGAGAGGTCAAATTATGGTATTTCCTTTGTGTTTCATATTTTGTAAGCGATATTTAGATGGTATTTCTATCACAAACAAGAAGTTCATTCATGGCTTTGCATTTTTAAAACATAATTTTAGACTAGGTTTTTTATTTTTACTAAAATTTCCAATTATTGTACGAGGTATTAGTGCTATGATATTTCCCCATTGTTCACGTCTATTCAGGTGTGCTCTCGCTAAGTTTGAAACATAGAGATTCCAGTTCAATCAGGATGTAAGTCTGCACTATGGTTTCACTGACATTCCAGTTCAAATGCCACAACAGCTTCCATATCAGTTTAATTGCAACCTTAACGGTACAATTAGCATTAATTATTTCACACGGGGTCTGTCCATCATTAACATCGAGTTAGGCACATGCAACCACCGTGTAATTTTCTTGTTAATGAAAGGCAAGGTCAGGCTTTAGGTAGCATTTCAGTTTCAATGGATGATCTAACCGCAGCTCTCCGTAGCGGTTTCGGGTAGGAGTGGGCATCAAATGAAACAAGATAAGTGAAAATCACAGTATTTCTTTTATTTTTTTATATTTTTTAGGCGATATTTATATGGTATTTCTATCACAAACAAGAAGTTCATTCATGGCTTTGCATTTTTAAGACATAATTTTAGACTTGTTTTTTTATTTTTACTAAAATTTCCAATTATTGTAAGCGGTATTAGTGCTATGATATTTCCCCATTGTTTACTTCTATTAGGGTGTCCTCTCGCTAAGTTTGAAACATCGAGATTCCAGTTCAATCAGGATGTAAGTCTGCATTATGGTTGCACCGAGATTCCAGTTCAAATGCCACTACAACTTCCATATCAGTTTAATTACAACCTTAACGACACAATTAGCATTAATTATTTCACAAGGGGTCTGTCTGGCATTAACACCGATTTAGGCACATGCAACCACCGTGTAATTGTTCATATTAATGAAAGGTGGGGTCAGGCGTTAGGTAACATTTCATCTTCAATGGAAGATCTAACAGCAGCTCTCCATAGCGGTTTCGGGTTGGAGTGGGCATCAAATTAAACCAGATGCCAGTGATACGAAACATCGGGTGGGTAGTGTGGTTCCAGTTTGACTTTATTTGCTTGCTATTGTGCAGATCAACCATATCCACTCACCTATAGCACCTCCAGATCTAGTACGTCTCTCAACGAACTTTTTCATCAAATACAATTTATTTTTTATTTTTCTTTTGGAATCAAACCGTAAAGAGATTTTATCAATTTCAAGTACAGGTCAAGTAATATTATCTTCTCACTGGGGGCAATGACACTATTGCCTCACCAGTCAGCAGAGAATAGATTCGTGGGACATGTACTTAATGCAGATAATTACGACGTCTAATCATTTTTTTTGCTCTCTCTCTCTCTCTCTCTCTCTCTCTCTCTACCTGATGAATTCGGAGTTTCTTATAACTTAAATTTCCAATTCAGATGACTTTAAAATAATGTTCACCACTACCATCAACACACACTTCTACCCCCAAATCCATAGAAACTATAAACTCTAGAATCCATTTCCCCTCAGTTGCAGCAGGTTCAAGTTGCGTTCAGATGTGGGCTGAAATGGATTTTGGGATAGTTCAAGTTCCCATAGGTTTGAGTTGAACTAGGGATACTCTGATTTACGGAAAGGTTGAATTCTATCATGAACAGGTGG
The DNA here is from genome assembly GCA_949130495.1 of Sambucus nigra. Classification (NCBI taxonomy): domain Eukaryota; kingdom Viridiplantae; phylum Streptophyta; class Magnoliopsida; order Dipsacales; family Adoxaceae; genus Sambucus; species Sambucus nigra. The sequence goes on along the minus strand of OX422211.1, from coordinate 187,576,429 downwards.
AGGAGGATGGAGAGTTGTGGGTGCTCTGTGTGCAAGGCAAAGAAGATGGAAACAAGAAGGCCGTGCCTAACAAACATTTGGGGGTAGCCTCAAATAACGAAAAAATGGGAGTTATCAAACGGAAGGAGACGGTCATTTGAATTTGGGTGTTTAAGTTAAAATACGCTATTATCTGGGGGGGGGGGGGGGGTATGTCAGAAAAACCCTTTATTTGTTTATTTATTTATTTATTTATGAGATCAGCATCATTAGAGGACCTATTATATATGTTCATCATATATTTATATACCATCTTATTTTTTTAGTTTTTTTTCCTCAAGGTTCAAGCCCCGGGGGAGGAGGGTGGGAAGGGGGAGGGACTTAAACTGCCCACCTCTTGCAAGCAAGGGTATGAAGGAACCATCGGGCAAGCCCCTTTGGTTTTTATATACCATTTAATTATCTCAGACATATTTTAGTATCATATTTTATTTTCCAATGATTAATATTTTAATCATTGTTGGTAAGATTGGATCTTCAGTTTTGAGCATTGTCTTTGCAATTTCTAAAATTAACTTTTGTTTTTAAAGAGTGTAGTTTTACTGTTATCCGCATTAGAAATGATCATTTAGGCTTGAGGAAACCTTTAAAATGAATCTTGATGCAGATTCATGTTAAAGCTACTATCTTTTTAAAGCTAATTTCATTTCTCGACTAGATACGATATGATTATACAATGGAAACTTGGTGCAGATTCTTGTTATGCTCTGGTTATATCTTGGATGCCTCTTATGGATTTAGTTCGTCTTTAATAATTTTTATCTCTCTAATTAGGTCATTATACTTTCATTAGAAGTCATACACTCTTAATCAGCTCATTCATAGAACCTTTTGTTATTGGGATCAATCATACTTTTATTATTTGAGTTTGAATATTTATTGTGCTCTTTAACAGATCCCTCTTTTTCACATAACTAAAATTATTTATAAGACATTAGTTGACTGGCTTAGCCATAATTCTTCTGAAGCACTCGGTTCATTTATGTTGCGGTCACTAGATTGCATTCTTTATGATTTTGCTCTCCGTCAAGGCGCTGTCAATATATCAAAATAGGTGGTTCAGAAAACACATTCAAAATCTTACGTAACGCCTAGCAATTTTCATATATGTGTTCATATTCTCTTTATGATGATCAAGAGTCCTTATTTAAATCTGAGTTTGATTTTGATGATCAATAGTCCTTATTAATGCCGGAGTTTCATATATGTGATCATATTCTCTTTATGTGATCAAAATCTCAAGTAATGCCTAATGGCCAAAAAACATCATTAACGAGCCAGATCAAAGTGATTGGTGTTGAAGGCAGTGATTCAAATGCGTCGGTGTTTGATTAGCAAGGGTTAAAAATTAGTCAAGAGTTGACCAGGGGTCTTGGTGCTGCTTGGAACCCACATATCAACATGAATACAACTAATGAAAGTAGAAAGGCCATAGAATATGTAGCTTATAGCGCATACATGTAACTATTTTTTTAGATTCCCTGTGGTATTTGACACAGCATGATAAGCTCAAATGGTGTTGTGTTGGTTTAAACATAAAAGAGTTTAATTTTGTGTTGTTTTTATACCAACTGTAGAAAATCTTATGTACGATGTTGTACAACTAATGGATATTTTTGTTTGAACTTCAGGTGTTACGAATTGTGTCCTTTCAACCTATATTTTGTTTAAGGTTTCTCAATTTTTTTTTCAGTTTTAGGTTTTTCAGCTATATATAGGTGTTTCTATATAGGTTTTATAAAATTAGGTATATGTTAAAATAACAGGTTATGCAAATTTTATTACTGAGAATATGCATTGGGGTAAACACCATATTTTTGTAGGTGATGTGTTTGATAAAATACGCACGTGAGTGCTCCTCGTTGTTTACAGACTTTTTTATTTGAGTTATTATGACAATGGTGTGATATTTAATAATATCATGTCTATATTTGGCTTTTTTGGGTACATAACAAGGACAAAAAAAGAAACACTAACAGCATTGGAAGAAACAGTGTGGATCGTTATGTCATCATGTCTATAATGAGGATAGCCTGTAAGGTATTTGGCACTTGGATGTGTCAATTTGGTATGACTCCATCAGCATTAGAAGAAACAATGCTCCAATGGGAGTTTTGATCTTATGTAGGATTATTTTTCATTTTCTTATGTAGGAGTATTTTTTATTTTTTAAACATGGTGGGTACTATAATAAACAAAAGAAACTCTCAATAAATTTTATTTGTTTATTGATTCATGGGTTGTATTTTGACAAGTAAGTTAAATTGATTATGATGTTTATATGAAGTCCAAGATGGTTTATTACTATTATTGGATTTTTTTTTTACAGTCTCGACAATCCAATTAATGAATTGAACTTTGCCCAAAATTCCTCATAGATTTTACACATTTGTGTTGTAAAAAAAATTGTATGACTTAAATTTACCCGATTCTGCACTTTTAAAAATTTATACTTCTAACATATCAAACTTTTATTATTTATATTATACACGACTTTATGCATTTCAAAATTATCAGCGTGCCTTCAGGCACAGGCATACCCTAGTGTGTATATATATATATTCAAAACACAAATATTACTTATGTCCCATATCATAATTCTCATACGTAGTATATTATTATCCCGAATATTCTATATTTAATTGGATGAAAGTTTCACTCTTTATCATACGCTCTTGAGTATTACTCACCACTCAAAGTGTAACCTTTATTCTACCCATAATATCAATAGGTAACTCACTATGTCCCACTGGTGTAATTCATCATTGTACTCAAATTTCCATCACTCAAATTAATATCCAAATTCGGTAATCCTCTCGCGTTATCCCAATTACGTTCATCCTAAATACACCATTATGATATCAAGCCTAATACCCAACCTAGGCTTACTGGTCCTCTAACATATGCCCAAGTAATTTAAAATAATTCCCACGAATAAATTTTAAATGAATTTCTAACCATAAATAACAAAAGGAGAAAAATTGGCAAAACTGGACAGCCGAATCAATTCGGCGTGGACCGAATCGATTCGCCCCATCAGGTCTGGAAAAATCTGCACTTATGTTCTTAAGGGTTTCATCAAGTTCCATATCCAAATCTTGATTCTAATCATCCCAAACACCATTTCAACGTTACCAAATGTTATACTAACATATATAAACAAGTTCTAATGATTGCGGATCATAATTTCATGAAAGACATCAATTTATTTGGGTTTAATTCAAGAATAATCATTATGAACCCTAGGTTGTCATCGTCTTCAATCACTTCCATAAAAACTCAGATTTTTTCATCAATATAAATCAAATTTCGTTGGTAATCATCTACCTATATACGAGTAATCAATCCTATAAAAATTTTAGTCTTCAGTTATGGTTTAATTTCTCAAATATCTTCATTTTAACATATAATTCATAATTAATTTCAACCTACACTAACATGGGTTAAATTATTGCTCTAATTAAGCAAGATCTAAACACTTGCCTCTCTAAGGAGGGTTTGATCCGTTGGTGTACATGGTATGGTTGCATTCCTCGTTCTCTGATTTATCCGGTGGTGGTCTCAAGGGTGTGAAATGGTGGTTCCTGGACTTAGACTCCTTGAATTGACTCTTCTTCCTCCTCTGTGACTCTCCCTTGGATTTTATGAATTAAAACCTTTACATCCCTTACGTATCAGATATATTCCTTCACCTAAGTTTGTGGGTAATTAAATTCCAAAAATAAAAATGACCAAAATGCCCTCTCGGGGTTCCAGTTTGGCCTAAAATTGCCCCGAGACCCAAACTAAATCCCCGGGTATATTTTTATAACTATCTCGACCCTTCGAGACACATTGACGTACTTAAAATGACCATTTGGATTAGTTACAAATAATTTACCTTTTTATTCCATTAAATTAGTTCCGACGCGACTGATACGCACGTCCCGACTTAATTATAGTAATTGTCATATTTCTCACTCGTGACACTTCTTCTAATTTCACAATCATATCCACAATCATATATTACATTATTATCTTTGTAATGTTCAATATAATTCTCGTCAATAAATAGTAACCCTTATCTCGCTAGCTAATATTAGTTAATCCGGATTAATTATCAATTAGTTTTCCCATATTTAATTTAATTAATCAAATATTTAAAAAGAATAAAAATATGGGGTGTTACAGAAAGAAACAACAAATGTTTGCAATACCCCGTATTTCTGAATATTCCAAATATTATATTTAAATAAATTGGAGAATTAAATGAGAAAAAACGGCTTAATTTAAATTACGCAAGAGTAGTAATTTATAGAGTTTTATTTAAAATTGTAATTTTGAAATATTAATGGAGAGATAGATACCAATTAGTATTGCCTCATTCTATTTACATAGTGCAAGTAGTAAATAGTTACTTAACACGAGTAGACCGTTTTGGGTGAGAACGAATAATATTTTTAAGTGACTCAAATGATAATTTAGAGGTCACAAATGAGTCCGAAAGGGTCAAAATAGTATACCCAAGGGTACTAGTGGGGTCTCGGGGTAATTTTGGACTAAACCGAGACCGTTTGGGGGCGTTTTGGTCTTTTAGCATAAGAGGGTATGGAGACCTACGAATTTGGGAGCTTTTTATCAGCCGTATGAAAGAGGGATTAGGGTTAGAAAACCCATGTAAACATCTATACCATTAGAGAGAAGAAGAAAACCATTCTCAAGGCTTAGAAGATGCATTTGAGGAAGGTGGGTTTGGATCTTGAACCCTAGGAGCCAAAATAGGAAGGATTGAAGAAGAGAAGCATCAATCCATCATTAACTCCACGAAATCAGACCCTACTGATCATAAGGCAAGTTGTTTATTGCAAAAATTATAAAGTTATAATACCCATGTGCAGGGTTTTTGAATAGTCTTGTTTAAATCAATATCTTGATAAGAAAATAATGATATTTATACATGTTGGGATAGTAATCGCATGTAGAATGATTTAACATATGTAGAGGATTAATATTTAGATTAGACCTGATGATTATTTTGGAATAAAATCTGGATTTTGAATGAAAATATGGGAAGAACACCATAACTAGGGTTTCAAGAATTTCTGGGTTTAATTAATTATTTCTTTAAAGGAATTTGAATTTTGATGTATTTGACACGTTAGATATTGTCCTGGTATATGTGGAAACATATTAGGACCATTGGGTTGAAGTTTGGTAGACTATAATGGAGTTTGGAGATTTGCTAATGGAGGAAAAGTTTAACGAAGAAGGTGAATTGCGTCTGCCCCTGTTCGATCGATCGACCGATCTCGAACTATCGATCGATCGACTAGGTCGATCGATCGAACCCAACAGTCGATCGATCGACGTAAGCTGAATTTCTCAAATTTTTCGTGTTTAAGTCTTCGTTGATTTTCGGGAATGAATGAGTATCCTAGGATTTATATTATTCTTATATGGGAGTGAGAATCAGACCAGTAGGTATATTGTTGAGGTCCGATAAAGCCATTGGGTGTAGGGCTTGGATTATGGACCGACGAGAATAATTCGATTTAGTAGAGTATCGGGGAATTCAGAATTGAGTTACGAGTCGAAGTAAATTCAATTTACGTAATAGACAGTAGGGTAAGTAATAGCTACTGAAATTATGTGTGAGGGGTAACTAGGACCCTTAAAGTTGTGTGAATACTCAAATAAATGCGATTAATGAGATAAATCGTAAAGCGGATATTGCACGGTAAATATAAGAGATTAAAATATTACGTATGTATATAATTAATACGTCGGGCGTGTACCTACTGAATTATATGATCTTTTAGGTCGAGAGATTTATACCTAAAGTAACTATGTTAGGGTCGATGTGATATTCGGAACTAACATAGGGTTATTATATGTTTGGGGTCGATGTAAAATGCCGAACCAAACCTTTGAACTGGTGGCGTGATGAAAGAGTCCGAGTCAGAATTTGTTTATATAAATAATTGGGGTCGATGTGTCATTCCGAACCAATTCTTACTTGGGGTCGATGAATCATTCCGAACCAAAATCCCTTTACGTGTGTGAAAAGGAAAAAATAGTAATGAATGATATTTAGTATATATTGTGTGTGAAATATATATTTGATGATATTCTACTTCTGTGTATTAGTAGATTGATACATATTATGTATTCAAAGATACATGCTGAAATGGTAAGTTAAGTAGTGAAACTTAATTACGAAACGTAACGTTAGATAGAGAATATGTATTTAGTAATTTAAGTAGTGAAACTTAATTACAAAAGTGGGAAGACAGAAATTATGATTATTGTAGAAATTTAGTAGTGAAACTAAATGAGAAGTTTTGAAAAATAACATAGAGGAAATGTTACTTGTGTATTAATTAACCTTCGTGAGATGTTAATGTAATGAATATACGGTGTGGGAAATATGAGAACTTAAGTATAGATAAGTTCAGATGATTACTTAGTCCTAGATAGCTTTGAAGACATGGCTAGGTGGGCTAAGTGTAGAACGTTAGGTGTGCACAAAAGATGAGGGGTGAGTAAACTCAAGAGAGTGTACGAGAACCTAACATGTGTAATCAATAACCGCATTTTATATTGTGATAAACGCTTACTAAATATTTTCAAAATGTTTTGAGTACTAACTCTTGCTATAAAATATTTTCAAAACCTTTTAGGTGTCCATCCACAAGGATACTCTGTGTGATGATTTCATTCCAGTGACTCGAAGCTGTAGCACAGTGGATGCTTACAGGATTTTGATTAGAGGATATCTCTCATTCAGATCTAGTACAGGATCTCGCACTGTTCTATGTATGGACTTGTGGTCCGGTATCAGTCTCAGATATTAGTTCAGACTAGTGGTTATTCTGTTGTTGTTTTGGGATTTTTAGTCGATGGTTTACTTGGTAATACTTTTGCTCTTTTGTACTTTTACTTATTTGATTGGGTTATAGTACATGATTATTTCTACTTTGTTCCGCATGGTTGATTTATCTGTTTTAAGGAAGATAAAATTTGGCACCGGTCTAATTTTACTTAGGGGATTAGTAATTAAAAAGTTTTCGACAGTGATGCTAAGAATGAACAATTTGAGAAACCTGTTTTAATTTAATAAAGGCATGATCACCCGATGTTTAATTAGGTGGGGTGTCACAGATGGTATCAGAGCATCAAGTTCTAGTGTCCATAGGATCAGTACGGCTTACTACGTTTTCAGCGTATCGTTTGATTGATATAGAGCCCTATCTTAGGATTGTTGTACTATTCTACGAACGTAGTTTACGTTCTCCTTCTATTTAGTATATGTAGTTTTATATATACGAGTTTGATTGGGCATGGTACGTCGAACATGGGGTTAGGACCAACATTAGAGTTGGAAGGACTGCAGGAGGGAGGATCTCGACATGAAGCATGGGGTGTTCGAAGATGGTAATCATAGGAGAGATGATCGTTGTCGAGGTCACTCCTAGTGTGTAATGGAAGTAGATTCTACAAGGGTTATTGAGGCATAGCAGGCATTTTTCCAAGTGTCGCGACGACAAGGGGGATGCTAATCTAGACTCTCCCAATGCAGTGATAATGGAGTAAAATGTAAATTTTTTATGAGAATGAGCTGTAAAATGTGATAAAACGGCGACTGTGCATGGAAACCAATGGAAGTAGAATGTACAGAGGTTTTGGCATTTAGGGATAGAGTAGAAATACCCAAAAGTGAAAATTTGAGTAAAATTTTTGAGGCAATGTGGCGGGGATACCAGTTACCAAATTCGGACCGACGGTCCGTATATAAATAGAGGGACCTTACGTATAGTTTAATCGCAAAGTTCTCCAATGATAATTCAGGAGCGAAGTGAATGGAAATATCTAAACCCATCACGTGAAAGACTGGGAGAGGCCAACCGTGAAAAAGAAATTTATCCGTCGAAGTGAACTTGTACCGATGATATAGGTAAAAGGGAAAAAGATCCCTTGAGAGAATGGACTCTCGAGTTGTAGTTCACAATTTTGGTAAAACTCTTCTTGGATGACTTATGTATATGAAGGCGGTATGGTACTTCTTACAAGGTTGGGGTAAATGCTCCTAGGTGGGCAGAGCTAAGAGAGTGTAAGGATTTAGTCAACGAGTAACACTGAATGTAATGGAGCTGGTGAAAGCCAATAGTGGAAACCCACTAGGGGATTTAATGATTAGATTCTAAGTCGGGACTGTTAAGTCCCATAGTGCGTTCCTCTGGGTCAGCAGAACTAAGGGAACCAGGATGATAGTGTTCATAATCAAGACTACCAAGTCCGAGAGGAGGGATACCCAAACCGGTCAATGTGGCCTGGAGTAAGGGGATTTTTGCAAAGATGTCTAGTGTGGGTTATAGGGCCACGCATTTTATTTTAGCTTGAAGTTATTTGAGGAAATAATAACTTTGGTAAGTTTTGCATTCCGGAGAGAACAAGTGTGTTATGTCCGAAAACCGTCTAAACCACCTGAGTGATGGACAACGAAGTATATGTATTTTAGCCTCGAGTGAATGGGGTATATGACGATGCCTCACCTGAAAGAGGGTCGAGTTGTCATTATTCATCAATATGTGAGAGACTTCAGAGATTATGAACGCCTCATAGTAATTGATTCTGGTGTGTAGGAACCTAAATGATGTGAGTCAAGGTATGTCGTATGACCGCTGAGCGGAGAGATCGAGCTCGCTTTTGTAATTAGTGGTAAGGACTTAGTGATAGTATAAGCGCGGTGCCACTTGACTTAGTTAGGAATATTGGAGTATGGTTGCACATGTTATCGAGGAATGAAATTTAGGTATCTTGACTATGTGTTATTCCGACAATGCTCAGTAAGAATGCATGGGGAGAAGTCCCTTGTTTAAGTTCGGTTGCGGAAGAGGATTCGACTAAAAATTTTATGCACGTCAGGAGAAGAGACGTTGTTAGATGCTAGGGCATCAGTGGAGCCGGTAGTGTTGTGGAGAAACACTGAAAGGCTTACTTCACCACGAAGGGATTAGTGGGAATTTATGGGCAAGGATTTGATTTTTGGTCTATAGGGGATTGAGAATACCCACAAGATTTTAGTCACGTCGTGTAGACTAGGCTAGAATTGAGGAAAATCATGTTACGGGTGAAATGTTTTTGCAAATGTGCACGGAGAAAAGGGTGTATGGGCACTGTAGTCAATTGGATTTATTAGATATCCGAGATAGAGGGATGCGGAAAATTATTTTTAAGTATGCCGGTGGGAAAGTTAGGAGGCAAGTGGTATCGATGAAATGGATTGAACGTCATGGGGGATAGACGATGATCCAAGCTTATATGTGCTGAGAGAGCCAGCATACCCTATGGGATAAGAATCAGTGGTAAGCCATTCTAAGATTATCTCTTGATATGGGTGTTGATACCAAATTTAATCTACTGACTTGGACCAATCATATGAAGACACGTGGCTATCTACATGGCAACAACAAGCACTTCCGAGATGATCACACGCTCCGAGTAACCATGTTACTCCGAGAAACTCATACGCTCTGAGGAATAGACCTCTCCGAGGAACTCATACGCTCCGAGGAAAAGACCTCTCCGAGGAACTCTTGAATACCAAAAATCTTAGGCGGTCCGGGCAACTCAGGCGGTCCGAGCTGCATCTCGAACAAAGCATTAATAGCTGGATAACCAACAGTTCAACTGATTCATTAAATGCTTATCATTCAGACGCACACGCAAAGAGGGCATTAAATGTATTACCCTTTAGTATGTATATCATTTAATGTATTACCCTTTCACATTACAGCCTCAGGGATATAAATACATTGTACAATCCTCATTGTAAGGGACCCCCAGACCGGAATTTCTTGAGATAACTTGTAATCGAGAATTCCCATACAAACAATAATACCAAAACAGTGGACGTAGGCCATTCTTATAAGTCTGAACCACTTTAAAATTCTTTGTCTCATTTATTTATCTGTGATTGAATTATTAGAGTGATCTAATTTTTTACATCAACAATGGGAGACCTAACTGTTGTGAATAAGTAACGCAAGGTGCTACTTGACTGAGTGTTAAGAGTGACTTACACGTTACTAAAATGTTGATTCTTATAAAGTAACCAACCCCAAAAGGGCGCCAATTACAAAGAGTGCACGGATTGTAAAGTATAATATACCGGGAGAGAAAAGGGAACATAGTAACACTTGAGGAAAGATGACATGAGTGGGAAGCGGTGTTGAGGAAGAGACATAGTGAGATTGTCTCCAGACGCACCACTAGTTGATAGAGAAAGATAGATTCGAAATGAGAAACCGAAATGTGGTAGTGAAACTACGTTTCCAATGATGGAAGGAGGAGACAGACTTATAAATTATTGATGGGCTGTGAACATCATAATTAAGACAACATTTCACTGGGGTAGCGGAATGGGGTGACCGGGATGGATTAGTATATAGTTGAAAAGGGAGAGTGCACAAGTACACGATGCCGCTCTACATGATTGTGAATCAGGATGAAATCCTAAAATTCCACCCTGTGAGAGATGGTCAGGGAGGAATAGAGATAAAGTTTTATTTTGAGTATGTTGTGTTACCTACGACTCAATGTTAGTGAGAAAGGATGATAATACGCCCTTACGATAGTGGAAATTTTGGAGAAGCCCACTGATCAATGCATAGGTTGAATGTATATCTATATGAGCATATTTGTAGGTAGTGTGAGACTGCCTATACGGACTGTACATAAGGTTTAGGTTCTTGGATACCTATTAAGAACTTATGTGTCCTTTGAGGTGTGGTTTGAGGAGACATTTCGAACTTTTAGTCCTTAACGCGTGATATGAGGACATTCTATTGGGGTATGACATTTTAGAATATAAGAAGTGTGAAATATATGGCTCACAAATTGTCTACTCTTGTGCGATGAGATATATACTTATATTGTGCTCGAAGTGTGATTCCGAGACAATATAACCAATCACTATTGGTGATCGAGGTGGGATTGCGAGTCAATAACCCCAAAAGTGTTATAATAGGGGGTGATTATAAAATAATTGTTGATAGTATATGTTATGTCTAATATATATATACCTTATGATTTCCTTCTTATGTGCGATAATAAGTATGCTTAAATTCTGTATTGGGGTTGATGATGTTCCGGACTAATACGTGAAGGGTCGATTTGGGGTCGATGATTTTTCGAACCAAATCGATGATAAATTTGGTATCGACGGAAGGTCTGAACCAACACATGCATTACATTTACCTTGGGGGTCGAGGGATTTCTGGACCAATGTAAATGATAAGATTATTGGGGCTGATGATTTTTCCGGACCAATTTCCCTTATAGTATATATTTTTTGTGAAATATATACCTTATAATATTCTACTTATGAGTGATAGTAGACACATAGATGTTATATATAGAGATATACATCAAAAGGGGCAAATTAAGTAAGGAGAAACTTAATTTCAAGAGTGAACTTTAGATTGAGAAAAATCTATGGCAAAACTAAGTAGTGAGAGTTAATTATTATAAATGCGGCATGGGTAACATGTGATAAGAATTCATAATAAAGCAAGACATGTACTTGGGGCGACCGTTAGGATGATATGATTTGATTTTGGGTATTAGAGGATGCAATGACGTTTAAGGTCCTTAGTCTTAATACCAGCCTTATCCTAATTTCGAGGACGAAATTCCTTTGTAAGGGGGGAAGTATGTAATACCCTGTATTTCTGAATATTCAAAATATTCTATTTAATTAAATTAGAGAATTAAATGAGAAAAAAATGGCTTTATTTAAATTACGTAAGAGTAGTAATTTATAGAGTTTTATTTAAAATTGTAATTTTGGAATATTAATCGAGAGATAGATACCGATTAGTATTGCCTCATTCTATTTACTTAGTGCGAGTAGTTAAAAGTTACTTAACACGTGTAGACCGTTTTGGGTGAGAACGAATAATATTTTTAAGTGACTCAAATGATAATTTAGAGGTCACAGATGAGTCCGTAAGGGTCAAATTAGTCAAAATAGTATACCCGGGGGAACTATTGGGGTCTCGGGGTAATTTTGGACTAAACCGAGACCGTTCGGGGGAGTTTTGGTCTTTTAACATAAGAGGGTATGGAGACCTGCGAATTTGGGAGCTTTTTTTCAGCCGTATGAAAGAGGGATTGGGGTTAGAAAACCCATGTAAACACCTATACCATTAGAGAGAATGAGAAAACCATTCTCAAGGCTTAGAAGATGCATTTGTGGAGGGTGGGTTTGGATCTTGCACCCTAGGAACCAAAAGAGGAAGGATTGAAGAAGAGAAGCATCAATCCATCATCAACTCCACGAAATCAGACCCTACTGATCATAAGGCAAGTTGTTTATTGCAAAAATTATAAAGTTATAATACCCATGTGTAGGGTTTTTGAATAGTCTTGTTTAAATCAATATCTTGATAAGAAAATAATGATATTTATACATGTTGGGATAGGAATCGCATGTAGAATGATTTAACATATGTAGAGGATTAATATTCAGATTAGACTTGATGATTATTTCGGAATAAAATCTGGATTTTGAATGAAAATACGGGAAGAACACCATAACTAGGGTTTCAAGAATTTATGGGTTTAATTCACTTTTTCTTTAAAGGAATTGGAATTTTGATGTATTTGACACGTTAGATATTGTCCTGGTATATGTGGAAACATATTAGGATCATTGGGTCGAAGTTTGGTGGACTATAATGGAGTTTGGAGATTTGTTAATGGAGGAAAAGTTTAATGAAGAAGATGAACTGCGTCTGTCCCTGTTCGATCGATCGATCGGTCTCGAACAATCGATCGATCGATCGGTCTCGAACTATCGATCGATCGACTAGGTCGATTGATCGAACCCAACAGTTGATCGATCGACGCAAGTTGAATTTCCCGAATTTTCCGTGTTTAAGTCTTCGTTGATTTTCAGAAATGAATGAGTATCCTAGAATTTTTATTATGCTTATATGGGAGTGAGAATATGACCAGTAGGTATATTGTTGAGGTCCGATAAGGCCATTGGGTGTAGGGCTTGGATTATGGACCGACGAAAATAATTCGATTTAGTAGAGTATCGGGAATTCAGAATTGAGTTACGAGTCGAAGTAAATTCAATTTACGTAATAGACAGTAGGGTAAGTAATAGCTACTGAAATTATGTGTGAGGGGTAACTAGGACCCTTAGAGTTGTGTGAATACTCAAATAAATGCGATTAATGACATAAATCGTAAAGCGGATATTGTACGGTAAATATAAGAGATTAAAATATTACGTACATATATAATTAATAGGTCGGGCGTGTACCTACTGAATTATATGATCTTTTAGGTCAAGAGATTTATACCTAAAGTAACTATGTTAGGGTCGATGTGGTATTCCTAACTAACATAGGGTTTTTATATGTTTGGGGTCGATGTAAAATGCCGAACCAAACCTTTAAACTGGTGGCGTGATGAAAGAGTCTGAGCCAGAATTTGTGTATATAAATAATTGGGGTCGATGTATCATTCCGAACCAATTCTTAATTGGTGTCGATGAATCATTCCTAACCAAGATTTTTTTATTTGTGTATATAAATAATTAGGGTCGATGTATCATTCCGAACCAATTCTTACTTGGGGTTGATGAATCATTCCGAACCAAGAGCCCTTTACGTGTGTGAAAAGGGCAAAATAGTAATGACTGATATTTAGTATATATTGTGTGTGAAATATATACTTGATGATATTCTACTCCTATGTATTAGTAGATTGATATATATTATGTATTCAAAGATACATACCGAAATGGTAAGTGAAGTAGTGAAACTTAATTACGAAATGTAACGTTAGATAGAGAATATCTATTTAGTAATTTAAGTAGTGAAACTTAATTACAAAAGTGGGAAGACAGAAATTATGATTATTGTAGAAATTTAGTAGTGAAACTAAACGAGAAGTTTTGAAATATAACATAGAGGAAATGTTACTTGTGTATTAATTAACCTTCATGAGATGTTAATGTAATGAATGTACGATGTGTGAAATATGAGAACTTAAGTATAGATAAGTTCAGATGATTACTTAGTCCTAGATAGCTTGGAAGATATGGCTAGGTGGGCTAAGTGTAGAACGTTAGGTGTGCACAAAAGATGAGGGGTGAGTAAACTCAAGAGAGTGTACGAGACCCTAACATGTGTAATCAATAATCGTATTTTATATTGTGATAAACGCTTGCTAAATATTTTCAAAATGTTTTGAGTACTAACTCTTGCTATAAAATATTTTCAAAACCTTTTAGGAGTCCAGCCACAAGCATGCCATGTGTGATGATTTCATTCCAGGGACTCGAAGCTTTAGCACAATGGATGCTTGCAGGATTTTGATTAGACGATATATCTCATTCAGATCTAGTACAGGATCTTACACTATTCTATGTATGGACTTGTGGTACGGTATCAGTCTCAGATGTTAGTTCAGACTAATGGTTATTTCGTTGTTATTTTGGGATTTTTAGCCGATGGTTTACTCGGTAATACTTTTGTTCTGTTGTACTTTTACTTTGTTGATTGGGTTATGGTACATGATTATTTTTACTTGAAGCACCTTATACCTTTGACTTGCTTAAGTCTATATTGTATAAGTGCTCAACTAATTTGGAAATAGTGACAAAATTGGTTGTCTAACCTAGAATCCAAAGAACCTCAGAATCATTCTCTCTAATCATCTTCAATGATCCAACAAGGTATAAATTGAATCACACTACACACAATTAGAAGTGCATATATGTGTATATATTTCTTAAATTGAGTGTGTGTTAAATTCCCCTTAAAATGTTGTTTTAATAATTTTTTGGGAATTTTTAAACATTTTAAAACAATTTAAAATAATGTTTTCATTAAAAAAAATGTGTTTATAATATTTGTGGGGTTAATTTTCTATTTTGAAAACATCAGTTTTCTTTGGAATGTTTGTTTGGGTAGAATGTAAATGCGCTAGAGACTTCAGGGTGCGGCCTGTAATTAAGTTTGACGCGCGTTTGTGAGCCACTCACATTTCAACACTTGTCATCCTCCTGGTTCATCTATTTGTGTTTGTTATGTGAGAGGGTTGGATGGTGCCATGCTGATCGTTGGATCAATACTTATCGATGGTCTGCATGTGTTTTTAATCAATCCTGGTGCTATATCTATAAACCAATCACAATCATCTTAACCACCACTATTTCATAACCCTTGGATCAAGTCAAAGTTAGAAAGACTTGATCTCAGCCCTTGATTGCCTTCGTCGTTCCAGAATCTTCCCTCACTCCTATATAAACCCTCCTCTTCTCAGCCTTTCAAGACTTTTGGGCATTCGTCATTTCTGAGAGAAAAAAAAATAGAGAGAAGAGAGAAGTGAGAGAGAAGAGAGAAAAGAAAAGAGAGAAGAGAGAGAAAAGAAACTGTGTTAGCCAAACCCTAACCCTAACCCTAACCCTAAACACTTCAAACTCTGAATCAAACCTTCGTTTTTATAACACCCCAAACACAACCTTGAGTGTTTGAGAGAGAGAGAGAGTGGTTTGTTCATATTGAAGCTGTAACCTCTTTGTCTATGATCTTTTTTATAACTTAAACATTCGTGTGAAGATCTGCATTTCTCTTTCATAGAAACTATAGATCTACACTCTGCATGTTACATTTCACTAGATCTGCATATTTCTTTCTTGATTTAAGAAAATCTTTACTGATTTAGTTTTGAAAATGTTTTATGGTTTCTATTCTTACGAAACTTAACCTTGACCTAGTTGGATTCACACTTGGAGATTTTCAATCTCAAAAATATATTTAAAACCGAGATTGATTAAGATCTTGACCGATTTAGAAGCGAGATATCCGTGGAATCTGGGTTATGTTAAAGGTCAAAAAGGTTTTTAGTTCTGTAAGAAAGAAAGAAAACAAAATCACAACATATAGTCTTTATATGTAATTTTTCTAGGACTGTCTGTAAAACTAAGTGTGTGTGAGTTCATGCATGTTGATAGGAATCACTTCACAAACACTTAACACACCACTACACTGGAAGTGTTGTGAATAAGATCAAAGATCATTGAGTCGACATAAGGAAGCTAAAGCAAAGGAAGTTATCAAACTGGAAGAACATCATCAACAATCAGATCTATGAGAAGTTAGAAGGGCACCAAGTGGGGTATATTCCTAAACTTAGAATAGGTTGATTTGTGTGCATGTATGTTGGATTGTTTGTAACTATTATTTGTTATTAGTAAATTTTTACTTTTGTGACTTAGAAGTCACCGTGGATGTTTCCTCTATTGGGAGAGGTTTTACCACGTTAAAAACTGTGTGTTTTTTATTATCTTCATCTACTCATCTCATTCTATAGTGTGCTGAATTTTTGAAACTGTTTTGTTTAAAAAACTGATTACAAAGTCTTGATTACTCTCGTACATAAGTTTTTGTAAACACATCTTGTGGTTTATAATTTTTATTTTCAAAAGAAAAGGGTTTCTTCAACAAACATCTCGGAGTTGCTTATATAGTTTAATCTTGTATTAAACGGCATTAGCAACGTTTTTCAATTGGTATCAGAGCCATGTTAACTTTTATTTCAAAAAGATCTTGTGTTTCTGAAATCGTTTTCTGAAAAATCTAACTATGGACGAGAAGACAGAAAGGTTTGGTAATCTGTCCAGACCTCCACTCTTTGATGGAAACAACTTTGCTTACTGGAAATTAAGAATGGTTGCCTTCATCCAAGGGACTTTAGGAGATGATGTCTGGGACATTATTGAAAATGGATACACTTATCCAACTAAACCAGCCACTGAAGGAAGTGATGAGAGGGTAAAGAAAATCTTATGTGAGTTTACCCAAGAAGAGAAAACCATTTCTCGAAATAACAATAAAGGCAAGAATGCCATTTTTATGTCTATTAATGAGTATGAGTTCAAGAGAATCTCATCTTGTGCCACTTCTAAGGAAGCTTGGATCACATTAATCACTGCCTATGAAGGAGACTCGAGAGTTAAAGCTGCTAAAACTCAAATGCTTACCCAGCAGTACAACTCTTTGATTATGTCTGACTCTGAGTCTTTTGATGACTTTTACATGAAGTTAACTGATATAGTTACTAAGTTGCATGCTAATGGTATAACATATGATAGGAATGAAATTGTCTCTAAAATTCTAAGATCATTACCACAAAAGTTTGACAGCAAGAGGTATGCTATTGAGGAAATGAGTGATCAAAACCTTACCCCTGAGTTACTCAGTAGCAAACTTAGGACTGTGGAAATGGAATTAGACTTTAAGAAACAATTAAATCATTCACAAAGAAAAATAGCCCAACTCTAACTTGAGTTTTGCCTCTAAGATATCTAAACTTGAGACTAATTTGAGCTACTCTGACTCTGATGAGGAGTGTGATATAGACAAACTAGATAATCAGATTGCCTTAATGTCTAAAGAATTTAAGAAAATTGTTAAATTTAGACACAAATAGGCAACTAAACAAGGCACGCCTAATTATCCTACTCTGTCTAATCCCAAACCTCATGAGAGAGGTATTGACAAAAATCCTAAGGACAACAACTCCAGACCCACTTGAGACCTTAAAAAGATTGAATGTTTTAGATGTGGGAAACTAGGTCACATTGCTCAGGATTGCAGAGTTAATCTGAATAAAGCCAACACACACAATATAGCTAATGTCTGTAAAACTTGGAATGATTCAAGTGACTCTGATGAAGAGGAACTTGAGTCATCAAATGTACTTGACCCTTGCATGTCCTTTTATGCTAAGATCATTTACAATGATGATATACCTATGTGTGATAATGATGCTCCTACTCCTGCTTGTGTGAATATTGCTTTGACTGGCCTAGATGCTTTATTATCTGAAAATGTTGTTAGTTCTAGTTCCGTGTGTGTGAGTCAAAGTGATCTCGATAACGACGATGTAAATGGGTGCGTGAGTACTAAAACTAAATCGTTAGGGGTCACTACACACACTTCACTTAGCGACTCAGACACAGATGACCTCCCTAATATCCATACTTTGTATGCTAAAACTCTTAAAAAGGGCACTAGACTGGAGAAGACTGTTAGAGACCTGACTAAGAAATTAGATGATCTAAGTCTTATTGTGAAGTTGAATGCTGAAGAGTACACTAACCAGTGTCTGACTCATCAATCTGAAATTGAAACATTTGATCAAAAATTAAAAGAGTTGACTAAAACTAATGAAACCCTGGAAATGAAATACAGGTGAACATTATTAGAACTGGAGGAAGCAAAAACAAAGACAGCTACTGTTTTAAAAAAAAATTCTAAGTTTGTAAACAATTCAAATTGTTTTACTGACTTTGTTGTTGACTCCAAGACCAATTCTGATGATAGAACCGGTATTGGATTTTGCCCTAAGAACAAACCACAAACTACAAATCTTGAACCTATTAAGTTTGTGTCTACGGGCAAAAGACCAATTGAAACATGTCCAGACTTTCATTTTATTAAAGAGGAATTTGATCAAAAGCAACAACAGAAAGACATTGGAGAGTCTAGTAATTCTAAGGCTGACACTGAACTTAAGACTAAATACGTCTGTCCTTTGATCAAAAAGGCTGATTCTACCTATAAGACCATACCTCCTAGGAATAGGACTTCTAAACAGAATGCTGTTAAACCCATCTTTAGAAGTTTTCCTAAGGAAGTTCATCCCTCTAGCAATCAATATTTCTCCTACTGTGACATTTATGGTCATTCCTTTGAAGGTTGTTATGCTAGGCGTCTAAACACCTCTGTGTACAACACTTCTGTCTACAAGAACTTTAACTATTCTAGGCAAAATCGTAACCATTATGTCCTTCCAAGAAAACCTGACAAGAACTCTAACTACAGGAATAGAAAGACCAAAACTAAGAGTTCATTTAAGAGAAAGGCTCCCAGAAACTTTCCTAAACCAAAAGCTCAAATTTTCCACAATAATCAGTTTGCTGCTCCAAATGTTTTTCGACGAAAAGCTGTTTCTCAAAAAATTTATCAAATGAGGGCAAACATGCGCAAAATTAAAACTAGAGCTATTTGGGTTAGAAAAGATGATCTTTTACCCCAAATGAAGTGTAACGTTGTCATCACTGCTTTAAAAGATGAACACACTTCATCTGGTTGGTATTTAGATTCAGGATGTTCCAAACATAAGACAGGAGATGAAACCAAACTTTTAAACAAAACCAGATTTGCTGGTGGGAAAGTAGTTTTTGGTGACGGAGTTTCATCCCAGATCATAGGTAAAGGAACCCTAAAAGAAGAAGGAATGCGTGTTCTGGAAAATGTTCTACTAGTTAAAGGCCTTAAAGCCAACCTCCTAAGTATATCACAATTTTGTGACTCTGACCATACAGTTACCTTTTCAAAGAACAATTGTAAAATTCTAAATGATAAAGGTAAATGCATTATTACCGGATTTAGAACACCTGACAATTGTTATACTGTCAAGACTGGTTCTGAAACCTGTAACATTGTTAGAATGGATGACAATGAAATCTGGCATAATCGTATGGGTCACCTAAGTTATGATATCCTTGGTAGATTGTCTAGTCAAGAGATTGTTAGAGGAATTCCTAAAATTAAACCTATTTCAAGTGTTGTCTGTGGTCATTGCCAGGAAGGAAAAATAGTTAAGACTTCGCATAAAAAGGTTAAAGACATTCTCACCTCTAGACCTCCAGATCTCATCCATATGGACCTTATTGGTCCCTCTAGAACTGTTAGTCTTTGTGGACACAGTTATATCCTTGTCATGGTTGATGATTTCACACGATTCACCTGGGTTGCCTTCTTGAAACAAAAATCTGACACGTTTCAGAATTTTTTGAAAATTTTACTAAGAATTGAAAATGAGAAGGACACACAAGTCAATCGTATTCGTTGTGATAGAGGGGGAGAGTTCATAGACACATGAATAGTTGAATATTGTGACTACAACGGTTACAAACATGAATTCAGTGCCCCTAAGACTCCTCAGCAGAATGGTATTGCTGAAAGGAAAAACCAAACTCTTCAAGAGATGGCACGTGTCATGTTACATGCCAAATATCTACCTAAATACTTCTGGGTAGAATCTATTAGAACTTCATGTCATATCATTAATAGGGTTTACCTTAGGAAAAACTCTAAACAAACCCCTTATGAGTTGTGGTACGGTAAGAAGCCTAATTTGAAATATCTAAGAACTTTCGGAAGTCAATGTTATGTCTGTAAAGACAGAGAACATCTGTCTAAATTCGAGACACGTGGTGATAAAGCCATCTTCTTAGGATACTCCCCAAACAGTCGTGCTTATCGTATATACAATCTGCGAACTAAGGCCCTTATGGAATCGATAAATGTAATTGTAAGCGATACTATTGTCGAAAATAAGATATCTGAATCACCTATTGTGGTTGAATCTGAAATTGATTTCAAAACTGATTCACCAGAAGTAGGTGACTCATTACCTATTGAGAGTCCAGAAGTACCTGGCTGGGTCTCTAAAGATCATCCCATTAACAACGTGGTCGGTAATCCTAATGAGCCAGTTCGTACTAGATCCCAGTTCAGAAATTATGCTAATTATGCATGTTTTGTCTCCCTAGTGGAACCGAAAAATGTTAATGAAGAATTGAATGACACACACTGGATTTCTGCAATGCAGGAAGAACTTTTACAATTTGTCATTCATGATGTCTGGT
This sequence comes from Sambucus nigra, assembly GCA_949130495.1. Classification (NCBI taxonomy): domain Eukaryota; kingdom Viridiplantae; phylum Streptophyta; class Magnoliopsida; order Dipsacales; family Adoxaceae; genus Sambucus; species Sambucus nigra. The sequence goes on along the minus strand of OX422211.1, from coordinate 187,555,668 downwards.
ATCTTGTACCACGGCCTCAAAACAAAAATGTTATTGTGACACGTTGGATTTTTCAGAACAAATCTGATGAAAATGGGGTAATCCTTAGAAACAAAGCTAGACTAGTTGCTCAAGGTTACTCACAAATAGAAGGAATATATTTTAGCGAGAGTTTTGCCCATGTCACTCGTCTTGAATCTATTCGACTTCTTTTCGCTATAGCGTGTCACTTAAAATTTACACTTTATCAAATGGATGTCAAGTCTGCATTCCTCAATGGAATTCTGTCCGAAGAAACGTATGTAGAACAACCCAAAGGGTTCATTGACCCTAAATACCCTAACCATGTCTTTCGTCTAAAAAAGGCTTTGTATGGCTTAAAACAGGCTCCTCGAGCTTGGTATGAACGCCTTCCCAACTTTTTGTTGGATAAGGGTTTTAAGACAGGAGGAAATGACCAGACTCTCTTTGTCAAACATTTTGACAAAAACATTATTATAGCCCAAGTTTATGTAGACGACATCATTTTTGGGTCTACTTCAAACTCTGAAGTTAAATATTTTTCTGCTATAATGCATAAGGAGTTTCACATGTCCCTTATGGGGGAGCTACAACTTTTCTTAGGATTTCAAGTGAAACAGAATTCTGATGGTCTATTTGTCTCTCAAACCAAGTATGCCTTAGATCTTGTTAAGAAATTTGGTTTAGAGAATGCTAAAGTTGCCAAAACGCCTATGAGTACTACTGTTAAATTAAGCGAAGATGAAAATGGAAAGTCAGTTGATTCCATACTGTATCCTAGTATGATTGGTAGCCTACACTATCTAACTGGCTCGCGACCAGATATAATGTATGCTGTATGTCTGTGTGCTCGTTACCAGAATAAACCAAAAGAGAGACATTTATTGAGTGTAAAATGTATAATAAAGTACTTAAAAGGCACTCCCAATCTTGAACTTAGGTACACCATGATACCTGTAGTACCATCATAGGGTATACTGATGCTGATTGGGCCGGATGTACTGATGATAGTAAAAGTACATCAGGTGCCTGTTATTATGTCGGCAATAATTTAGTTGGTTGGAGTAGCAAAAAACAGAATTGCACATCTTTATCTACGGCTGAATCGGAATATATAGCAGCAGGAAGTTACTGTGCTCAATTGTTATGGATAAAACAAATGTTAAGCGATTATGGGATTAAAGAAGATCAGTTACAACTATATTGTGACAATCAAAGCGCCATTAACATATCTAAAAACCCAGTTCAACCCTCGCGAACTAAGCATATTAAAATGAGGCATCATTTTATACGCGAACTTGTTGAAACTAAGGAATTAGTAATCCATTACCTGCCTACTGATCTGCAACTTGCACACATGTTCACTAAACCTTTAGACTATAACAAATTTCTGTATTTGCGTAATTCTATAGGTATGGTATGTGCTGATTAAACTCTGAGGACCTTAATTTTTACCCTTTGTCCATTTGAGACAAAATGGGGGAGAAATTTGAGTCTTACGCGTTCAATATTTTGTTCACATTTCATCTAAACTGCTTGATCTTAGTGTGCATATTTGCAGGAATCTCTTCTACTGATTGTCTACCTTTTCTAGTGTACACATTTGTAAATAGTTGAGTAATGTAATGTTTGACTTTCTAGGAAATGGGTAGATAGTATCTTTTGTATAGGACTAGGTTTTATTTTTTTTGGTTCCCTACGAGTTCTAAGCTAACTCAAAGGAGATTTTGTCTCATATTTCCAAAGGGGGAGATTGAAGAACCTTATACCTTTGACTTGCTTAAGTCTATATTGTATAAGTGCTCAACTAATTTGGAAATAGTGACAAAATTGGTTGTCTAACCTAGAATCCAAAGAACCTCAGAATCATTCTCTCTAATCCTCTTCGATGATCCAAGAAGGTATAAATTGAATCACACTACACACAATTAGAAGTGCATACATGTGTATATATTGCTTAAATTGAGTGTGTGTAAATAATGTTTTCATTAATAAAAATGTGTTTATAATATTTGTGGGGTTAATTTTCTATTTTGAAAACATCAGTTTTCTTTGGAATGTTTGTTTGGGTAGAATGTAAATGCGCTAGAGACTTCAGGGTGCTGCCTGTAATTAAGTTTGACGCTCGTTTGTGAGCCACTCACATTTCAACACTTGTCATCCTCCTGGTTCATCTATTTGTGTTTGTTATGTGAGAGGGTTGGATGGTGCATTGCTGATCGTTGGATCAATACTTATCGATGGTCTGCATGTGTTTTTAATCAATCCTGGTGCTATCTCTATGAACCAATCACAATCATCTTAACCACCGCTATTTCATAACCCTTGGATCAAGTCAAAGTTAGAAAGACTTGATCTCAGCCCTTGATTGCCTTCGTCGTTCCATAATCTTCCCTCACTCCTATATAAACCCTCCTCTTCTCAGCCTTTCAAAACTTTTGGGCATTCGTCATTTCTGAGAGAAAAAAAAAATAGAGAGAAGAGAGAAAAGAAAAAAGAGAAGAGAGAGAAAAGAAACTGTGTTAGCCAAACCCTAACCCTAAACACTTCAAACTCTGAATCAAACCTTCATTTTTATAACACCCCAAACACAACCTTGAGTGTTTGAGAGAGAGAGAGTGGTTTGTTCATATTGAAGCTGTAACCTCTTTGTCTATGATCTTGTTTAAAACTTAAACATTCGTGTGAAGATCTTCATTTCCCTTTCATAGAAACTATAGATCTACACTCTGCATGTTACATTTCACTAGATCTGCATATTTCTTTCTTGATTTAAGAAAATCTTTACTGATTTAGTTTTGAAAATGTTTTATGGTTTCTATTCTTACGAAACTTAACCTTGACCTAGTTGGATTCACACTTGGAGATTTTAAATCTCAAAAATATTTTTAAAACCGAGATTGATTAAGATCATGACCGATTTAGAAGCGAGATATCCGTGGAATCTGGGTTATGTTAAAAGTCAAAAAGGTTTTTAGTTCTGTAAGAAAGAAAGAAAACAAAATCACAGCATATAGTCTTTATATGTAATTTTTCTAGGACTGTCTGTAAAACTAAGTGTGTGTGAGTTCATGCATGTTGATAGGAATCACTTCACAAACACTTAACACACTACTACACTGGAAGTGTTGTGAATAAGATCAAATATCATTGAGTCGACATAAGGAAGCTAAAGCAAAGGAAGTTATCAAACTGGAAGAACATCATCAACAATCAGATCTATGAGAAGTTAGAAGGGCACCAAGTGGGGTATATTCCTAAACTTAGAATAGGTTGATTTGTGTGCATGTATGTTGGATTGTTTGTAACTATTATTTGTTATTAGTGGATTTTTACTTTTTTGACTTAGAAGTCACCGTGGATGTTTCCTCTGTTGGGAGAGGTTTTACCACGTTAAAAATTGTGTGTTTTTTATTATCTTCATCTACTCATCTCATTCTATAGTGTGCTGAATTTTTGAAACTGTCTTGTTTTAAAAACTGATTACAAAGTCTTGATTACTCTCGTACATAAGTTTTTATAAACACACTTGTGGTTTATAATTTTTATTTTCAAAAGAAAAGGGTTTCTTCAACAAACATCTCGGAGTTGCTTATATAGTTTAATATTGTATTAAACGGCATTAGCAACGTTTTTCAATTAGTATCAGAGCCATGTTAACTTTTATTTCAAAAAGATCTTGTGTTTCTGAAATCGTTTTCTGAAAAATATAACTATGGACGAGAATAATGAAAGGCTTGGTAATCTGTCCAGACCTCCACTCTTTGATGGAAACAACTTTGCTTACTGGAAATTAAGAATGGTTGCCTTCATCCAAGGGACTTTAGGAGATGATGTCTGGGACATTATTGAAAATGGATACACTTATCCTACTAAACCAGCCACTGAAGCAAGTGATGAGAGGGTAAAGAAAATCTTATGTGAGTTTACCCAAGAAGAGAAAACCATTTCTCGAAATAACAATAAAGGCAAGAATGCCATTTTTATGTCTATTAATGAGTGTGAGTTCAAGATAATCTCATCTTGTTCCACTTCTAAGGAAGCTTGGGACACATTAATCACTGCCCATGAAGGAGACTCGAGAGTTAAAGCTGCTAAAACTCAAATGCTTACCCAGCAGTACAACTCTTTGATTATGTCTGACTCTGAGTCTTTTGATGACTTTTACATGAAGTTAACTGATATAGTTACTATGTTGCATGCTAATGGTATAACATATGATAGGAATGAAATTGTCTCTAAAATTCTAAGATCATTACCACAAAAGTTTGACAGCAAGAGGTATGCTATTGAGGAAATGAGTGATCAAAACCTTACCCCTGAGTTACTCAGTAGCAAACTTAGGACTGTGGAAATGGAATTAGACTTTAAGAAACAATTAAATCATTCACAAAGAAAACAGCCCAACTCTAACTCTAGTTTTGCCTCTAAGAGATCTAAACTTGAGACTAATTTGATCAACTCTGACTCTGATGAGGAGTGTGATATAGACAAACTAGATAATCAGTTGCCTTAATGTCTAAACAATTTAAGAAAATTGTTAAATTTAGAAACAAACAGGCAACTAAACAAGGCAAGCCTAATTATCCCACTCTGTCTAATCCCAAACCTCATGAGAGAGGTCTTGACAAACATCCTAAGGACAACAACTCCAGACCCACTAGAGACCTTAAAAAGATTGAATGTTTTAGATGTGGGAAACTAGGTCACATTGCTCAGGATTGCAGAGTTAATCTGAATAAAGCCAACACACACAATAGAGCCAATGTCTATAAAACTTGGAATGATTCAAGTGACTCTGATGAAGAGGAACTTGAGTCATCAAATGTACTTGACCCTTGCATGTCCTTTTCTGCTAAGATCATTTACAATGATGATATACATGTGTGTGATAATGATGCTCCTACTCCTGCTTGTGTGAATATTGCTTTGACTGGCCTAGATGCTTTATTATCTGAAAATGTTGTTAGTTCTAGTTCCGTGTGTGTGAGTCAAAGTGATCTCGATAACGACGATGTAAATGGGTGCGTGAGTACTAAAACTGAATCATTAGGGGTCACTACACACACTTCACTTAGCGACTCAGACACAGATGACCTCCCTGATATCCATACTTTGTATGCTAAAACTCTTAAAAAAGGCACAAGACTGGAGAAGACTTTTAGAGACCTGACTAAGAAATTAGATGATCTAAGTCTTATTGTGAAGTTGAATGCTGAAGAGTACACTAACCAGTGTCTGACTCATCAATCTGAAATTGAAACATTTGATCAAAAATTAAAAGGGTTGACTAAAACTAATGAAACCCTGGAAATGAAATACAAGGGAACATTATTAGAACTGGAGGAAGCAAAAACAAAGACAGCTACTGTTTTCAAAAAAATTTATAAGTTTGTAAACAATTCAAATTGTTTTACTGACTTTGTTGTTGACTCCAAGACCAATTCTGATGATAGAACCGGTATTGGATTTTGCCCTAAGAACAAACCACAAACTACAAATCTTGAACCTATTAAGTTTGTGTCTGGGGGCAAAAGACCAATTGAAACATGTATAGACTTTCATTTTATTAAAGAGGAATTTTATCAAAAGCAACAACAGAAAGACATTGGAGAGTCTAGTAATTCTAAGGCTGACACTGCACTTAAGACTAAATACATCTGTCCTTTGATCAAAAAGGCTGATTTTACCTATAAGACCATACCTCCTAGGAATAGGACTTCTGAACAGAATGCTGTTAAACCCATCTTTAGAAGTTTTCCTAAGGAAGTTAATCCCTCGAGCAATCAATATTGCTCCTACTGTGACATTTATGGTCATTCCTTTGAAAATTGTTATGTTAGGCGTCTAAACACCTCTGTGTACAACACTTCTGTCTACAAGAACTTTAACTATTCTAGGCAAAATCGTAACCATTATGTCCTTCCAAGAAAACCTGACAAGAACTCTAACTACAGGAATAAAAAGACCAAAACTAAGAGTTCATTTAAGAGAAAGGCTCCCAGAAACTTTCCTAAACCAAAAGCTCAAATTTTCCACAATAATCAGTTTGCTGCTCCAAATGTTTTTCGACAAAAAGTTGTTTCTCGAAAATTTTATCAAATGAGGGAAAACATGCGCAAAATTAAAACTAGAGCTATTTGGGTTAGAAAAGATGATCTTTTACCCCAAATGAAGTGTAACGTTGTCATCGCTGCTTTAAAAGTTGAACACACTTCATCTGGTTGGTATTTAGATTCAGGATGTTCCAAACATATGACAGGAGATGAAACCAAACTTTTAAACAAAACCAGATTTGCTGGTAGGAAAGTAGTTTTTGGTGACGGAGTTTCATCCCAGATCATAGGTAAAGGAACCCTAAAAGAAGAAGGAATGCGTGTTCTGGAAAATGTTCTACTAGTTAAAGGCCTTAAAGCCAACCTCCTAAGTATATCACAGTTTTGTGACTCTGACCATACAGTTACCTTTTCAAAGAACAATTGTAAAATTCTAAATGATAAAGGTAAATGCATTATTACCGGATTTAGAACACCTGACAATTGTTATACTGTCAAGACTGGTTCTGAAACCTGTAACATTGTCAGAATGGATGATAATGAAATCTGGCATAATCGTATGGGTCACCTAAGTTATGATATCCTTGGTAGATTGTCTAGTCAAGAGATTGTTAGAGGAGTTCCTAAAATTAAACCTATTTCAAGTGTTGTCTGTGGTCATTGCCAGGAAGGAAAAATAGTTAAGACTTCGCATAAAAAGGTTAAAGACATTCTCACCTCTAGACCTCCAGATCTCATCCATATGGACCTTATTGGTCCCTCTAGAACTGTTAGTCTTTGTGGACACAGTTATATCCTTGTCATGGTTGATGATTTCACACGATTCACCTGGGTTGCCTTCTTGAAACAAAAATCTGACACATTTCAGAATTTTTTGAAAATTTTACTAAGAATTGAAAAGGAGAAGGACACACAAGTCAATCGTATTCGTAGTGATAGAGGGGGAGAGTTCATAGACACATGAATAGTTGAATATTGTGACTACAACGGTTACAAACATGAATTCAGTGCCCCTAAGACTCCTCAGCAGAATGGTATTGCTGAAAGGAAAAACCAAACTCTTCAAGAGATGGCACGTGTCATGTTGCATGCCAAATCTCTACCTAAATACTTCTGAGTAGAATCTATTAGAACTGCGTGTCTTATCATTAATAGGGTTTACCTTAGGAAAAACTCTAAACAAACCCCTTATGAGTTGTGGTACGGTAAGAAGCCTAATCTGAAATATCTAAGAACTTTCGGAAGTCAATGTTATGTATGTAAAGACAGAGAACATCTGTCTAAATTCGAGACACGTGGTGATAAAGCCATCTTCTTAGGATACTCCCCAAACAGTCGTGCTTATTATATATACAATCTGCGAACTAAGGCCCTTATGGAATCGATAAATGTAATTGTAAGCGATACTATTGTCGAAAATAAGATATCTGAATCACCTATTGTGGTTGAATCTGAAATTGATTTCAAAACTGATTCACCAGAAATAGGTGACTCATTACCTATTGAGAGTCCAGAAGTACCTGGATGGGTCTCTAAAGATCATCCCATTGACAACGTGGTCGGTAATCCTAATGAGCCAGTTCGTACTAGATCCCAGTTAAGAAATTATGCTAATTATGCATGTTTTGTCTCCCCAGTGGAACCGAAAAATGTTAATGAAGCATTGAATGACACACACTGGATTTCTGCAATGCAGGAAGAACTTTTACAATTTGTCATTCACGATGTCTGCTATCTTGTACCACGACCTCAAAACAAAAATGTTATTGTGACACGTTGGATTTTTAAGAACAAATATGATGAAAATGGGGTAATCCTTAGAAACAAAGCTAGACTAGTTGCTCAAGGTTACTCACAAATAGAAGGAATAGATTTTAGCGAGAGTTTTGCACCTGTCACTCGTCTTGAATCTGTTCGACTTCTTTTCACTATAGCGTGTCACTTAAAATTTACACTTTATCAAATGGATGTCAAGTCTGCCTTCCTCAATGGAATTATGTCCGAAGAAACGTATGTAGAACAACCCAAAGGGTTCATTGACCCTAAATACCCTAACCATATCTTTCGTCTAAAAAAGGCTTTGTATGGCTTAAAACAAGCTCCTCGAGCTTGGTATGAACGCCTTTCCAACTTTTTGTTGGATAAGGGTTTTAAGAGAGGAGGAAATGACCAGTCTCTCTTTGTCAAACATTTTGACAAAAACATTATTATAGCCCAAGTCTATGTAGACGGGTCTACTTCAAACTCTGAAGTTAAATCTTTTTTTGCTATAATGCATAAGGAGTTTCACATGTCCCTTATGGGGGAGCTACAAATTTTCTTAGGATTTCAAGTGAAACAGAATTCTGATGGTCTATTTGTCTCTCAAACCAAGTATGCCTTAGATCTTGTTAAGAAATTTGGTTTAGAGAATGCTAAAGTTTCCAAAACGCCTATGAGTACTACTGTTAAATTAAGCAAAGATGAAAATGGAAAGTCAGTTGATTCCACACTGTATCGTAGTATGATTGGTAGCCTACTCTATCTAACTGCCTCGCGACCAGATATAATGTATGTTGTATGTCTGTGTGCTCGTTACCAGAATAACCCTAAAGATAGCCATTTATTGAGTGTAAAACGTATAATAAAGTACATAAAAGGCACTCTCAATCTTGGACTTAGGTACACTAATGATACCTGTAGTACCATCATAGGGTATACTGATGCTGATTGGGTCGGATGTACCGATGACAGTAAAAGTACATCAGGTGCCTATTATTATGTCGGCAATAATTTAGTTGGTTGGAGTAGCAAAAAATAGAATTGCACATCTTTATCTACGGCTGAATCGGAATATATAGCAGCAGGAAGTTACTGTGCTCAATTGTTATGGATAAAACAAATGTTAAGCGATTATGGGATTAAAGAAGATCAGTTACAACTATATTGTGACAATCAAAGCGCCATTAACATATCTAAAAACCCGGTTCAACACTCGCGAACTAAGCATATTAAAATAAGGCATCATTTTATACGCGTACTTGTTGAAACTAAGGAATTAGAAATCCATTACCTGCCTACTGATCTGCAACTTGCAGACATGTTATTTGCGTAATTCTATAGGTATGGTATGTGCTGATTAAACTCTGAGGACCTTAATTTTTACCCTTTGTCCATTTGAGACAAAATGGGGGAGAAATTTGAGTCTTACAAGTTCAATATTTTGTTCACATTTCATCTAAACTGCTTGATCTTAGTGTGCATATTTGCAGGAATCTCTTCTACTGATTGTCTACCTTTTCTAGTGTACAAATTTGTAAATAGTTGAGTAATGTAATGTTTGACTTTCTAGGAAATGGGTAGATAGTATCTTTTGTATAGGACTAGGTTTTATTTTTTTTGGTTCCCTACGAGTTTTAAGCTAACTCAAAGGAGATTTTGTCTCATATTTCCAAAGGGGGAGATTGAAGAACCTTATACCTTTGACTTGCTTAAGTCTATATTGTATAAGTGCTCAACTAATTTGGAAATAGTGACAAAATTGGTTGTCTAACCTAGAATCCAAAGAACCTCAGAATCATTCTCTCTAATCCTCTTCAATGATCCAAGAAGGTATAAATTGAATCACACTACACACAATTAGAAGTGCATACATGTGTATATATTGCTTAAATTGAGTGTGTGTTAAATTCCCCTTAAAATGTTGTTTTAATAATTTTTTGGGAATTTTTAAACATTTTTAAACAATTTTAAAATAATGTTTTCATTAATAAAAATGTGTTTATAATATTTGTGGGGTTAATTTTCTATTTTGAAAACTTCAGTTTTCTTTGGAATGTTTGTTTGGGTAGAATGTAAATGCGCTAGAGACTTCAGGGTGCTGCCTGTAATTAAGTTTGACGGGCGTTTGTGAGCCACTCACATTTCAACACTTGTCATCCTCCTGGTTCATCTATTTGTGTTTGTTATGTGAGAGGGTTGGATGGTGCATTGCTGATCGTTGGATCAATACTTATCGATGGTCTGCATGTGTTTTTAATCAATCCTGGTGCTATCTCTATGAACCAATCACAATCATCTTAACCACCGCTATTTCATAACCCTTGGATCAAGTCAAAGTTAGAAAGACTTGATCTCAGCGCTTGATTGCCTTCGTCGTTCCATAATCTTCCCTCACTCCTATATAAACCCTCCTCTTCTCAGCCTTTCAAAACTTTTGGGCATTCGTCATTTCTGAGAGAAAAAAAATAGAGAGAAGAGAGAAAAGAAAAGAGAGAAGAGAGAGAAAAGAAACTGTGTTAGCCAAACCCTAACCCTAACCCTAACCCTAAACACTTCAAACTCTGAATCAAACCTTCGTTTTTATAACACCCCAAACACAACCTTGAGTGTTTGAGAGAGAGAGAGTGGTTTGTTCATATTGAAGCTGTAACCTCTTTGTCTATGATCTTGTTTACAACTTAAACATTCGTGTGAAGAACTGCATTTCTCTTTCATAGAAACTATAGATCTACACTTTGTATGTTACATTTCACTAGATTTGCATATTTCTTTCTTGATTTAAGAAAATCCTTACTGATTTAGTTTTGAAAATGTTTTATGGTTTCTATTCTTACGAAACTTAACCTTGACCTAGTTGGATTCACACTTGGAGATTTTCAATCTCAAAAATATTTTTAAAACCGAGATTGATTAAGATCATGACCGATTTAGAAGTGAGATATCCGTGGAATCTGGGTTATGTTAAAGGTCAAAAAGGGTTTTAGTTCTGTAAGAAAGAAAGAAAACAAAATCACAACATATAGTCTTTATATGTAATTTTTCTAGGACTGTCTGTAAAACTAAGTGTGTGTGAGTTCATGCATGTTGATAGGAATCACTTCACAAACACTTAACACACTACTACACTGGAAGTGTTGTGAATAAGATCAAATATCATTGAGTCGACATAAGGAAGCTAAAGCAAAGGAAGTTATCAAACTGGAAGAACATCATCAACAATTAGATCTATGAGAAGTTAGAAGGACACCAAGTGGGGTATATTCCTAAACTTAGAATAGGTTGATTTGTGTGCATGTATGTTGGATTGTTTGTAACTATTATTTGTTATTAGTGGATTTTTACTTTTGTGACTTAGAAGTCACCGTGGATGTTTCCTCTGTTGGGAGAGGTTGTACCACATTAAAAACTGTGTGTTTTTTATTATCTTCATATACTCATCTCATTCTATAGTGTGCTGAATTTTTGAAACTGTCTTGAATTAAAAACTGATTACAAAGTCTTGATTACTCTCGTACATAAGTTTTTATAAACACGTCTTGTGGTTTATAATTTTAATTTTCAAAAGAAAAGGGTTTCTTCAACAAACATCTCGGAGTTGCTTATATAGTTTAATCTTGTATTAAACGGCATTAACAACGTTTTTCATTACTTTGTTCCGCATGGTTGATTTATTAGTTTTAAGAAAGATAAAATTTGGCACCGGTCTAATTTTACTTAGGGGATTAGTAATTAAAAAAATTTCGACAGTGATGCTAAGAATGAACAATTTGAGAAACTTATTTTAATTTAATAAAGACCTGATCACCCGATGTTTAATTAGGCGGGGTGTCACAATGTTAATGAGCATTATCAACAAGTATTTCATCAACATGAATATGCAAAAAAAATATTTATTACAACCTATTCCTTGTCCCTCTTAAGGACATTTGGGTCCATCGTATACGCCGTCCTTTTGAAGAGGAGTGTACTGCCAAATCTTTGCACCAACCCCATGATCAAAATAATCTCTATTGGAGCCAGGAAAATTGAGAAGTAGGGCTCGATAAACCTCATTTTCAAATTATTTGTATTGTCACTGGTGACCCATTTGTAACATAGCCTAATTTTAGGAATTTTGATATGGGCCCGATGGATTTGGTTAAGCCTATGGATTCCATTAACTATCCTTCGAGTATTGGGGGCAAGCCTAGCAGGTTCTAAGAAAAAATGATTTGGGGGAAAGGTAAATCCTCACACAGCTATGAATAAGGATGGTATCCAATGACCCTTAGACAAAGAGAAGACATCAACAAGAGGAATGGGAAACCCTAAATCTACCCACTATGATATATTCCATTCTTTCCTAAATTCATCTATAGAATCAATATGAATTATATAAACTATGAATCAAGAAGAAGAAAAGAAGAAAAAATAAATAATTCTTACAGAAACATACGAATTCAGCAAGAACTGTCAAAGGAGATGAAGAACGACGAAAAATGAGCATTCAAGAGTTCAAAGATATCTTCTACAGTTTAAAATTTTGGGGGTAAAGAAAAAATGGGAAATTTCATCACCTTTGATAGGTTTCCCCAAAAATAACAAATGTAATGATTAAATGAACCAACGATTGATGTTCCGACAGCTTCACAAATCAGAAAAAGAAAAATACTCATGTACCCTCAAGCGGTTCGTTAAATTCAAATTATTTGCAAAAATGTCATCTTCAAATAATACCAGTCAAATTTCACAAGTGTGGTAATCGGCTGCTAACCAAGCATTATGAAAATAGCTCGAGCTATACCTTGGAGCAAATGCTCTGTACTTTCATGCAAGCATCAAGCATAGAACATTGGGGGCTTCTGTTGATACAAAAAAATTATCCATCTACGTGGAACAATCATAAATAAACATTCGTTCTCCCACGTGGCCTTAATCCCAATCAACTAGTAACAGCCTAATAAGGAATGCCGACTAGCTGCAGGAATGCTGACCAAGTATTGAGAAGGTCGACCAACAAGATCAGTAAAAGGTCAACATATCAAGATTCATAGTTTGTACAACTAATCGTCATATACATTATGTAAGGATGTGAATGCTTAATATATAAATGCATTCCATCCCATGACATTTTAGCCTTTGGCCTCCGGGTCATTATTAATACATTGTACTTCTGCCACCAAAGGCAAGAACACAAGAAAGCAAGCTATTCCAACAATTAATATCAGAACAATGGATATAGGCCATAAGACATAGCTGAACCACTATAAAATCTTGTGTTTATATCTTTCTATTTACATATTTTATCCGTGATTAAAGAATTAGATCTAATCTAGTTTTTTATATTAACAGCTTTGGCCACTAGTATTAACAAACAGGTTGAATGCACATATATAATTCGTTGTGAGAGGGTTGAATGTGTGGTATAAGTAAAGAAATGGTAGATTATATATCATCAACCACTGTGATTGAGATTAGTAGTGGAGTTAAAAATGATGTTTATGGGAGGTCTGGAGACGAGTACGTCAGAATTTAATCTCTCCAATGATTGGAAGACATATATTAGACATGAAGAGTAGTGTTTTAAAGGAGGTGTGGTTGAGTTTCGAGATAAGTTGCGAAAGTATGCTATTGAGGTTGGTTTTAAGTATGTAAATTTGAAGAATGATAAAACTCGGGTGATAGCAGAGTGTCATAAAAGGAGTAATGATAATTGCATGTGGTAAGTTCATGCTTCATTATCGACAGTAAATGGTTACTTTTATATAAGAAGTCTAAATGATGAGCATAGTTGTAGGTGTAAGGACACAAATTTCCAATTGAGTCCTTCGTTGTTTTGGCTCAATTCCGAACAAAAATGTTTGAGTCATAGGATAGAGTTCGTGACCATCCTTCAATCCTATGACATACTAAAGTTGAAGATGTAGCGGCCAAGATTAAAGCTTCATCAAATGCCAAGTTTGTTGTGCCTCATTTCTACGTCAACAACCTTTGTTCCGTTTACTCCTAAGGTATGAATGCATTACATATTTATATAGGAGCTTGGAACAATTGTATTGGGTGTAATTTTTGTTTAAACTGTTGTTTATTTTCAAAAAGTTACTTTAAAACTTTAAAATAAAGTTTCTGCGCTAAAATCGAATTTTTATGCTTTTTGGATTTTTGTTCGATATTGTTGTTCGAACTAGTTTTTCGTTCGAACGCGAATGTCGTTCGAATGAGGTTTGCCAACGAATTGCCTCTGGAACTTCATTTGATATTGTCGTTTGAACGAGTTGGTTTGTTCAAGCAAGAATGTCGTTCGAACGAGTTTGGCAACGATATTTCCCATCAGGACAGAGAACTTCGTTAGAAGGGCCATTCGAACGAGACTTCGTTCGAACGAAAATCTGGTTCGAACGAGATTTCCAATGGGAAATTAAATTGGCAATTTTGGGCAGTTTTTCACCTCTATCCCACTACTTTTCCCTACTAACTTTTTGACAGACTTATCAAGTGCGGGAACTAACATTTTGGGTTTAACTTTTTCACATACTACAATCTCCGAGAGAGATTTTGAGAGTAAAAATTCTAAAAAGAAAGAGTTCATGTTTTTGAGTGTTTATTTTTCAAAGAAAAACCTTTAAACACTTTTGTTTACACTCATAGTTTGTTTATTCCAAGTTTCCATATAAATATCTTTCTTGGAATGTTTGGCACCGGTTTATCTCTAAACCTTGAATAAGAGAAGTTTGGGTTTACTTCTATATCCCACAAAGAAGAAGTCTCGTTATTTTAATGTGGCATTCTCACATGGTGAAAGGCACCATGTGTGGTTGACGATGTTTCTAAAGTCTCATTGGTGAAGTCCAAGATTCTGGTGGAGTTTCGGGGTTATCGACTAGGCGGAGGTGTTTCCAAGAAGACACGTCAAGTCTTGAAAGGGGTCGAGTTGAAGAAGTAAGTCATCTATCTTGTAATTGTAAAACCATACTTAGAGGACTTAAGGCTAAGGGTCGTCCGAGTTTTTTTTTTCCCATTGTGAGTTTTTCCTTGTACATCGCGGTGTAGTGGTTTTTGTTTATTTTATCTTTCGCAAATTCACCTTAGATGCATGCTTAGGGATAAAAGATAATTTTTTTCAAATCACTACTCATCTTTAATTTGGTGCTAACTAATAATTTGGGTAAATGTTAATTTAGTTCAAGTTATTTACTTTAATTTGAAAAAATTTGGTTTGGACTAATTTGGTAATATTGAAAATATGACTTAGGCAAATTTCTGACTTGAGTTAAAATAATTTGGTTTAACTGAAATTAAAATATGTCTGGATTTAATCTTATTTCACTTGGTTTAATTTTAATTTGAAAGAAATTAAAATTTGGTGTTTATATGTGTGTTTAATTGAACCATCTCGCTTCTGTATCTTTAAAAAGGAAATTACTTTTTGTAAAAAGATTTTAAATTAAAGGGCCTCGTGTTCCAACTGTAGGGTTGTATATTGTAGTCCATCAAGCAAAATGATGGACTCCAAATTAGTATCGATATTGCATGCTGATGAGTTAAGGGTTAAACCATTGTCGAGACCAATTATTGTAGTTAAAGATATGAAAAAGAACTATGGTCTTGATATAGGTTATTGATGATACTGAAATCTAGCACCACCAAATAAGTGATGATGAGATCAAACAGTAGTAACCATGGTAGCCATTGAGATGTAAGTGTATAAGTATGTAGAAGGAGATGAGTATAAGAGGAATAAGACAATGATGTACAGTGGTTGAGCCAATTAGGCCTACATCCACTGTGAGTGTGTGATCCACTAAGTATGGGCACTAATGGCCTTGGATACAATGCACATAAGCTCACTTTCTCTTTCTACTGTGTGTACAAGCAGAGTTTTTGCTAGGGTTACAATTATCGATCGATCTCCCCTGTAGGGTTGTAGGTGACAAGTCTATATAGGTCTTGGGGGGTGTAGTGTACCCCCCAAGTATGCATGGTGCATGTGAATGATGATCTAGCCAATCCCCTATTGACACCTGTAGATGCCAAATGATGACATAATATTCCCTCACGTGAGGGTGTGATTTTGTTATAACCGTCTCCCATGTGCCAGGTGAGACTCACGCGCACTGTTCCACGCGTCTCCCAAACCACGCTCTGTGAAGATGTCACCCTCGGCCTTTGATATGAGGCCGAGGGCAAAGTTCGTTCCGGCAATGAGTCTGGCCTAATTTGGGCCTCGTACTGTCGTACCCTCGGGGGGTCGTCCGGAGCCTGATGAATGGTCAGCCCCCTGAGGGGTCGTCCGGAGCCTGATGAAGGGTCGGCCCCCTGAGGGGTCATCCGGAGCCTGATGAAGGGTCGGCCCCCTGAGGGGTTATCTGAAGCCTGATGAAGGGTCGGCCCCCTGAGGGGTCATCCGGAGCCTGTTAAAGGGTCGTCCCCTGAGGGGACGTCTAGAGCCTGATGAAGGGTCGGCCCCTGAGGGGTCATTCGGAGCCTGATGAAGGGTCGGCCCCCCTAGGGGTCGTCTGGGCCTGACGAGGTGCAGGGTACCCTAAGCGTGGCCGAGGGTATATACGGGTATATCAATCACCCCCCATCCCTTAGCCATAGATGATGCTGAGATGGTTAAGGGATAATGTTGCTTTTGAGACTAAGTGTACGGTCTGTTTGATGAGTGACACCTGTCAAGCTGATGTGACACTTGTCAAGTTTT
Source organism: Sambucus nigra (assembly GCA_949130495.1). Classification (NCBI taxonomy): domain Eukaryota; kingdom Viridiplantae; phylum Streptophyta; class Magnoliopsida; order Dipsacales; family Adoxaceae; genus Sambucus; species Sambucus nigra. Next base: position 187,539,168 of record OX422211.1, on the reverse strand, counting down.
TATCCAATATCATTCTAGTTTTCAAGGCGTGGCAGCTGCATGCTACTTGGGGCTTTATGCCCTAATGATGTCCTCCTTGTGGGCTGTGCTTTGCCTTGGGTAATGGGCCCACTCATCACTAAGGTATATAAGCAATTTTCAAAACCTTTCCTTCTCTCCTTCTTCTTCTTCGCGCCCAAGCTCTCTCTCTCTCTCTCTCTCTCTAGATTTCCAACAAACAAACCACCATTTCTGTAAATTTCAACATTTCGAGTTTGGCAGTATCGCTCTTCCTTCTCAGGTAATCCCTCTGCCCTAGTGTCCTCTTTTCCTTCATTTCTTGCTTGCTTGTTTTAGGCTTGTAGGGTAGGATTTTCTTTAGGGTGTTTCATAACTTTTCTGGCGTGTTCTCCGGCGACTGGTTCTTGAGTGTTCTTGATTAAAACACTTGGTTTCTTTTGTTTCAATCCAAAAGTCCAGCTTGGTCAATTGCAAACTTGTTTTTAGTTAGCTTAGAAATTCATCCAAGTGTAGGGTTTCCCCCTTAATGCTTAGGAGGCTGTACAGTTTAGCCTAGGAGTTCCCATCCTTGAGAGAGAAGCTCTTCGTAGAGATTAGGCGAATAGAGGAAGAGGAGGAAAGGAGACGAGGGGCCGACCCTAATTGGGTACGACCCATTTTTCCCATTCCTCTTGCCACAATAAGACCCTCTGAGTCTTTTGGGTCATCTTGTCGAGCGAGATGAATGAGAGAGTTTCGTCACCAATTGACACTATACCTTTTGGAAGAGGAGAGGCATCTGACCTAAGCCCAGGCCGACAGGCTGAGGGTATGGTTACTTTCGAGGCTGTCCCTGTGACAACTCTCTCTCCACATGCCTTCCAGATGGCTTTTCCCCAAGATTGTCTGACAGTTGATGGGGCCGAGGCCGAGGATGAGGGGACTGAGGATGGTGAGGACTCAGATGACCCAGTTGACACATCTCATGCCTCATCTTATATTTCCTCGGTCAGGGATCTTGACCTTCTTATGTGGAGGCATGCATATGGTGTTCCTCCCACCATATCTACGAGGGTTCCCTCTGAGGATGAGAGGGTCTTTGAGGGTGAAGAGGTAGATATAGCGGTGTACGAAAAAATGTTCAAGGTAGGTGTCAGACTCCCTTTACATCCTGTTGTCATAGATATTTTATCATCCCTCGGCGTTGCCCCTCTCAACTTCCTCCCAACTCTTGGAGGATGATCCTTGGTTATGTCTCCTTATAGAAAAACGCTTTCACTGATGAGCCCCCGACCGATGTATTCTTGGCCTGTTACAATATCACCTCCTCATCCAAACAGCCTGGGTATTATCACCTGGGGGCGAGGAGGTCTGACAAAAAACTTCTCCACGTGGCACAAACCTCCAACCACGATTGGAAGAAGAGATTCTTCTATGTCTCCGGAGAGTGGGAGTTCTCTATCGAGGCACAACCTGTAGCTGATGGTCCGAGGGTCCCCAGAAGATGGTCTAACCCTTCAATGAAGGCCAGGTCAAACCTCAGACTTAGTCTGGAAGAGAAAGACATAGTTGAATATCTAAGAGGACGAGGGAGAGGGGAAGAACTTGCAAAGTTTGAAGAGCTAATGACCCCTCGGTTCCTCAAGGAAGCTGGTCTGAGGTTCAGCCCCCGAACATAACTATGTGAGTTATATTTATTGTTGTTTTTTGTTCTTTTACTTTTTCAAAGTGTTTCCTCTTTATCTCTACACTTTTCTGACGTGTCGTCCTCTTTTCAGGTCGTCCTTCTAGTATATCGGACTATCTCTAGGAAATGACTTCTCCCAGTTTGTTGTCAGGCTTGGCCAAGAAGAAAGGCAAGGAGCCTCAGTAAGCTCTGGGGAAGATGCAGATCACAAGGCCGACACCTGCTGAGCCGACCATTGACAGACAGAAGAGGAAAGAGCCCGAGGTCCCCGTAGACCCTCGGCCAGGATCACGGACGAGGGTAAGAGTTGAGGCGTCCGAGGGAGACGCCTCTTCTTCTAGCATGGGGGCCTTCTGGTCCCAGAACTTGGCACTTATGAAGGTCGAGCCATCATCAATTATTGCGAACTTGAGGGCGGCCAAGGCGTAAATGTTTTCTGCTCCCTCGGCTGCCGACTACGAATTCTTGTCTAAGATGCCACCGGTAAAGGTGTATAACTATGGTCTGCACGACCTGGCTCAGGTACTTGTCTTTCTTCATTCCCTTAACTGCATTCTTTCACTAACTTCTTTCACTAATTGTATCCTCGACCTCTTAACAAGTTATTTTTCTTATGCAGTCTGTTTGTGCTTTTACCTTGGCGACCAAATGGATGGAGGAGAATCTAGAGAAATTTCATGAGGCCGAGAGGGCCATACAACATGAGGCCGATCTGCAGACTAACTTAGAGACTGCAAGGGCTGAGCTAGAGAGTGCCAGAACTGAACATGCAAGGATTTTGGACGAGCTGACGAGGCAGCACGACGAGGACTTGAAGGCCAAAGACTTGCTCATTAAGGAGAAGGATGAAGCCTTTACCAACATAGGGATTCAGTTCAAGGCTGAGATATCTGAGGCAGTGAGGAAGGCAGGGTCCAATGATGTGGAGGCTTATAAACTCTCAGACAAGTTCCAAGGCTTCGGTCTTGAGTACTTAGAGAGAGGGATCAGGACGGCCTGTCGGTGGGTCGTCCTCAAATTTGGCGATGTCGTGTCTTCAGTCCGTCCCTCTCTGGATGCAGTTCATTTGGACGACCCCTTGATTACCGAAGGTCTATCCTAGGTGGAATCCCAGGTGCACATTGAGGGTGTTGGCGCGTCTGAAGACCATCCAGTCGTGGTCATTGAGGAGACCTCTCTTATTGATGTTGAGGCCCTGCCTTCTGATGTTGCTCTATAGGGTGGCTGTATATAGCCTATACCCTCTTGATGTAATCATTATTTTTGTACTCTACTTTGAAGAACACTGTAATATTTCATTTATATCATCATCTCTCTTGTTGTCTTCCATATTTGCCTTTTGTATGATTTGCATTGTGAATTTTTTTATATTATCGCTAACCCCTGCCGTTCTCTGAAGATGTTTTCATGCGTACTAGAACTGATAAACACAAGATGAGGGGAAACACTGATATTTCTCATTAATTTTCCAAGTGTTCTGTCGGAGCAACACCTCTTACAATTGTCGTTCGATGGCTCTTTACAAAACTACTAATAGTATTTCTTTAAATGATCTGCATTCCAAGGGTTGGAAAAGGGTTCCCCCTCTAGGTTTTCTAGTCTATAGGTCCCCGGGGCGACTTCATCGATGACCCTATATGGGCCATTCCAATTAGGATGGAGCTTGTTGGGCTTCTGCCAAGTCTTTTTGAGGTCCAAGTCCCCTACCGCAATTGGTCTATGTTTCACCCTCTGATTGTAAAACCTTGCAGTCCTCTGCTGGTAGGCGACCTGTCTTATCTCGCCATCTTCCCTCCTTTCCTCAATTAGGTCTAAGTCGAGTCTCCTCTATTCAGTATTTCTCTTGGGGTCATATATTTAGACCCTATGAGTAGGAAACCCAATCTCGATGGGGATGACGGCTTCTGAGACATAATCTAGCATGAATGGGGTCTCTCCGATAGAGGTCCTCACTGTCGTCCTGTATGCCCACAGTACGGCATATAACTCCTCGACCCATCTTCCTTTTGCCTCCTCAAGCCTCTTCTTGTTCCATCTAGGATTGTCCTGTTTGTAACTTTTGTTTGCCCATTGGCCTGAGGTCGGCCTGGGGTAGAGAAAAATTATTTGATACTCACCCTTTCACAGTACTTCTGTAGATAGGTATTCTTGAACTGAGTTCCATTATCCCAGATGAGGGTGTTGGGGAGACCATATCTGTATATAACATTTTTCCAGATGAACTGGATGGTCTTATGCTCTGTAATCGTGACCATCGGTTCAGCCTCCACCGATTTTGAGAAATGGTCAATCGCTACGATGAGGAACCGATAGTTATTGACTGCTCTTGGTATGGGTCCTACGAGGTCGATCCCCCACACTCCAAATGTCCATGGGGATGTAGTGGAGGTAAGAGGCTGATGGGGTTGGTGAGGGATGGTGGCAAATCTATGGCATTTATCGCACTTTTTTACATATGCCACGGCGTCTTTCCCCAAGGTCGGCCACCAGTACCCTTGGGTGATCACCCACTTCGCTAAGGATCTACCCCCAATGTGGCTTGAGCACGATCCTTCATGCACATCTTGCAAAATGGATGGGACTTCAGATGGGGGCACACACCTAAGTAAGGGGAGTACAAATCCCTTTTTGTACAAGGTGTCCCCAATGACAGTGAACTTTGTAGCCCTATATCTCAACTTCTTCCTTTCTTGCCTTGCCTCTGGCATCTCCTCCTCTTTAATGTATCTGATCAGAGGGTCCATCCATGAAGCTTCCTAATAAACATTTAGGCAATTGCTAAGTGTTCCCTCAGTGTCTTTAATAGTTGGCCGAAGCAAAATTTCCACAGGGACCGTCCTCCTGATGTTTGTCCTAGTTGTCGAGGCCAACCTAGCAAGGGCATCAGCACGGCCATTGTCGAGCCTAGGTATCCTCTTTAATTTAACATCTCTGAATCCCTTCAGTAACGACCTCACCTTCTCAAGGTACCTAGACATCCTCTCGTCATTGGCCTCGTAGGCTCCTAGTATCTGATTCACTACTAGCCTCAAATCACTATGAACCAAAATCTGGTGATACTATTAAAGTTGAACCTCAGGGCGTACTCAATGTCTATGCTGTCGGGTGATGATACTATTAATCCAGCTCCACTCCCGCTTTCGTAAGAGGACCCATCGATGAAGAGACTCCACACGGTGTGTTCTTCTGAGAAACTTCCCTCGGTGAGTGACCCATGTCTAAAGAGATATCTTCCCTCTTCACTTTTAGCCACTTTCCTTCTAGTGGTGCTTGTCTCAGCATTATCTGCAGGTGTGTCAGTGAGCTCACCTTGTCGGGTATCTATCTTCCCGAGGCTCTCATCCTCGGCTTCATCATCTTCCCAAGTAAACTCGGCCACAAAGTCTGCCAATGCTTGCCCCTTAATGGCCATCCTAGGCTGATACACTATGTCAAACTCCCCCAGCTCTATAGCCCAGGCCATTAACCTCCCTAATTTTTTAGGCAAGTGCAAAACTTGCCTAAGGGGAGAGTCAGTGAGGATGACCATTGTATGGGACTGGAAGTATGGCTTCATCTTTCTCGATGCATGGATCAAGGCATAGGCCAACTTTTCCATCCTTGGATATCTTTGCTTTGCCCCCTGGAGTGCCTTGCTGTTAAAATACACAGGCTTCTGTACTCCGCCTTCGTCTCTCATAATGGCTGCACTGATGGCTGACTCTGAGACGACGAGGTACACATAAAGTCATTCACCTTGCACGGGCCATGACAATAGCAAGGGAGACCCCAGGTATGATTTTAACTCCTTGAATGCCTCATCACACTCTTCACTCCATTCCAAGGATTTCCTGAGAATCTTGAAGAATCGTAGACACATGTCTATGGCCCTAGACACGAACCTGTTCAAGGCAACAACTCTCCCTGTGAGTCTCTAAACGTCTTTAATGGACTTGGGGGTCTTCATCTCAACAAGGGCCTTTATCTTTTCAGTATTGGCCTCAATGCCTCTTTGGTTGACAATGAACCCCAAGAACTTCCCTACTCTGACCCCGAAGAGACACTTGGCCGGGTTAAGCTTCATCTGGTATTTGTCCATCGTATTAAAGGTCCTCTCCAGGTCTGCCACATGATCCGCTGCCTTCAAACTCTTAGTCAGCATGTCATCTACATAGACCTCCATAGACTTCCCAATTTGGTCTTTGAACATTTTATTTACAAGGCGCTGGTACGTTGCCCCCTCATTTTTTAGGCCAAAGGGCATGACCCTATAATAGTATGTCCCCTTGTCAGTAATGAAGGCCGTCTTCTCCAAGTCCTTAGGGTTCATGAAGATCTAGTTGTACCCTGAATAGGCATCTATAAAGCTCATGAGCTCATGGCCTGCGGTAGCATCTACCATCTGATCAATGCAGGGGAGAGGGAAGCTGTCTTTGGGACAATGCTTGTTGAGGTCTGTGAAGTCTACACACATTCTCCACTTTCCGTTGGGTTTTGGGACAATGACAGCGTTGGATAGCCATTCAGGGTAGATGACCTCTCTGATAAACTCAGCATCTTCCAATTTTTTGACCTCATCCCTTATGACCTCATACTTTTCTCTAGAGTAAATTCTCCTGTTCTGCTTTACTCGCTTTGCACCCTCTACCACGTTGAGCTTGTGGCTCATAACTTCGTGGTCGATCCCCAGCATATCTTCTCTTCAACAGTTTAATGAGGTCTTCCTTGATATTTTTCTTCAGAGACTTGCCAATTTGGACGGTTTTTTCTGGGTCATCGTCATTGAGGATGATGGATTCTACCTCTTCCGTGGCCTCTCCTTTCTTTAGCTTCATCTCATCTCTAGGGTCTAGGGTATCAATATTGTAAGTGGTTGTAACCTTCTTGTGTGCCTCTCTTTCTTCAGCGGAGTTGTAGTAACATTCTTGCGCTATCGTCTGGTCTCCCTGAACTTCCCCCACCCCGTAAGGGGTTAGAAATTTAATCATCTAATGGACTATAGACGACACAGCTTCAAACCCTTTGAGGGCTACCCGCCCCAGTATAATATTGTAGGCCGAAAAGACATGTTCATCCATTACAAAGAAGCTGAACTTCTTTGTAAGCCATCTCAGCCACTCGTCCCCCATCCTGACATCGGCCTCATACACTCCTAAGGGATGAACCTTTTCTCCACTGAACCCAATCAATGGGTGATGGTATGGGATGAGTCTAGCACGGCTGAGACCTAAAGCTTTGAAGCATGGCCAAAATATCACGTCTGTAGATGAGCCTCCATCTACAAGGATCCTCGGCACCTCGCACCCGTGCACCTTTGTAGTGATGACGAGAGGGTCATCATGTGGGGCCAAGAGGACTTTGAAGTCCATTCTTGAAAATCCCACTATCAGAGTGTCCATGTCAACCTTCTTCCTCTTTTATGACTTTGCCTCCAGAGAGGTGGAGTGTACCATCTTCATCACTGCCTTGGCTTCAGCCACGTGGGCCTTCTTATCTGTGACCTCAGACCCTCCTCCTGCTAGACCCTACGAGATCATTCCCACTCTGAACGAGATTATATTAAGCCTCTTGATAGGGCCTTGGTCGTCTCTCGGTGGGAGGTCAGGGTCGTCCTCATCATCTGAAGGGTCGTCCCTTCTTTTTTGAGGACCTTCTCTACATGCATCGCCTCGCTTCTTTCTCGGGTTGTCCCCTCGGCCCCTCTTGAAGGCACCTTTGTCGACGTACTTTTTGAGCTTCCCTTCTTTCAGCATCTTCTCAATCTCGTCTTTTAGAGCAAAGCATTTGTATGTTATGTGGCCGTGGTCTTGGTGAAATTAGTACCATAGGTTCTTGTTCCTCTTGTTGGGGGCTGCCCTCAACTTCTTAGGCCACTTCAGGGATCGGTCACTCTTTATTTCATTGATAATATGTTCACAACTGACCGTTAGTGGGGTCTAACCAGCGAACTTGTCATCCGTAGACCTCTTCTTCCCCTCTTTGTTCTTCTTAGGGTATTTACCCCCACTAGCACCTCCTTTTTCGTCTTTGTATTTTGCGGCCATCGCCTCTTCGGTGTTCATCACCTTTCCTGCTGTTGACAGTAATTCAACCATCGTACTAGGGGGGTCTTCAGCAAGCTTCCATAACATCTTCCCCTTTTGGAGTCCTCCAATCACGGCTGTCATAGCTATGCTATCCTCATAGTCTTCCACCTCCATCTTCTCTTTATTGAATCTGGCTATGTAGTCCCTCAGACTCTCATTCTTCCCCTTCTTAACATAGAGCATGCGGGTGGTCTTCTTTTGTGGCCTCATCCCAAAGAAAAAGTTATGGATGAACCGGTCTGCCAACTGCTTAAAGTTTTCGATGGAATTTTTTGGGAGAGACGTGTACCAGACATGTGCAGCCCCAGTCAGGGTACCAGAGAAGGCACGACACCTCATCTCATCTGAGATAGAGTATATATATGCTGCTGATTGATACATCTCAACATGGTGGACATGGTTGGTGCTCCCGTCGTATCTTGGGGTGACCACAGGTGGCTTGAGCTTTGATAGCGTAGGGAAGTTGACTATCTTCGCCACAAAGGGTGAGCCTATGGTGTATCCCCTCTGAAGAGGGTCCCGGATTTTCAGTATATCGCCAATCTTATCCTCCAATCGCTGTATCGAGTCATTCTAGGGCCTCGTAGGGTCGTCCTGGCCGATGTTATCCCCTGCCGCCTCTTTGAGATGGGCGGAGGGTCCTACCGTGGTTGTCCTGTGTCGGCTGTTTACTTCCCCCAGGCCATATTCTCATCCTAGGGGCCGGCCCCCGTGGGGTCGGTCATCTACTGCCTCCCTTCTAGACCTTGCGGCACTCCTTGACCTAGACAATTTTTCCCACAGGTCGTTCACTGGGCCCAGCCTCTCAAAGGCTGCCTCCTGCTTAAGCGATCAAAAGCAGAGCCTCTTGGGCGATCGTCAGGGTTTTGCCTTCCGCACTTCCCTCTGCTCTCCTGGAGAGGTCTTACAGTATTATTGGAGACCTCATATGGTTTCCAGCATTCTATGGGGTCCTCCTCTCCCTCCAGATCATCATACCTGTCCTCAGGGTAAGGGTTGCCTTGCCTCCCCAGGCGTAGACGCCGGGGGTCAGAAACATCCCTACGCCGCTGAGGGGGTGGCAGGTCTTTGCGTGGTGCCTGGGGTTGTCCCTTGGCCTCATGCTGTCCTAGAGCTGCTGCCGGAGTAATCATCTTAGGTGAGACCCCTGATGGTCTTAGTATGTTCTAGCTCAAAGCTGTGAACTACTCCTACATGATCTGCTGGCTCGCTGCCAGAGACTTCAAGGCTACTGCCACATCAGCCATCTCAGACTGAGGTGGTGGCTGACTGGAACTAGGTCCTCCCCCATCATCCGGTGGGGGAAGTGGTGGTGGTGGCATCTCGGGTGCCATGTGTTTGAGCTGTGAACAGTTGAACTACAAAAAAGACTGGTGAGCTTGAGAACCTTCGTGGGTCTCTTTCAATGGTGAAACATCTCCTCTTATGGGGAGAACTGGTTCACCGCCAAAGTGCCCAGTGAGGTTAAGCTGTACAAAGGAAGAGGTGTCTTCTCGTACCCACATACGGCTCCAAACTGATGATACTGAAATCTAGCACCACCAGATAAGTGATGATGAGCTCAAACAGTAGTAACTATGGAAGCCATTGAGATGTAAGTGTATAAGTGTGTAGAAGGAGATGGGTATAAGAGGAATAAGACAATGATGTATAGTGGTTCAGCCAATTAGGCCTACATCCACTGTGAGTGTGTGATCCACTAAGTATGGGCACTAATGGACTTGGATACAATGCACATAAGCTCACTTTCTCTTTCTACTGTGTGTACAAGTAGAGTTTTAGCTACGGTTACAATTATCTATCGATCTCCCTTGTATGGTTGTAGGTGACAAGTATATATAGGTCTTGGGGGGTGTAGTGTACCCCCAAGTATGCATGGTGCATGTGAATGATGATCTAGCCAGTCCCCTGTTGACACCTGTAGATGCCAAATGATGACATAATATTCCCTCACGTGAGGGTGTGATTTTGTTATAACGATCTCCCATGTGCCAGGTGAGCCTTACGCGCACTGTTCCACGCGTCTCCCAAACCACGCGCTGTGATGATGTCACCCTCGGCCTTTGATATGAGGCCGAGGGCAAAGTTCCTTCCGACAATGAGACTGGCCTAATTTGGGCCTCGTATTGTTGTACCCTCGGGGGGTCGTCCAGAGCCTAATGAAGGGTCGGCCCCCTGAGGGGTCGTCCGGAGCCTGATGAAGGGTCGACCCCCTGAGGCGTCATCTGAAGCCTGATGAAGGGTCGACCCCCTGAGGGATCATCTGGAGCCTGATGAAGGGTCAGCCCCTGAGGGGTCGTCCGGAGCCTGATGAAGGGTCGGCCCCCGTAGGGGTCGTCTGGGCCTGACGAGGCATAGGGCTCCCTCAGCATGGCCGAGGGTATATACGGGTATATCAGTTATCATCATGCATGGCATGGGAAAGAGGGGGTTATTGCTGAGTTGTATGGTGATGAGATTGTTTTCAATGCATTAATCAATGAATATGAGGAACTTTTATTGCAATATAATCCAGGATCACATTCCGTGCTCGATGTGGAACGAGAGAGCAAATTATTCAAGAGAATTTTTGTAATATTTGTAGGATCCATTGATGGATTTCAGTATTGCAAACCTGTTTTATTTCATAATGGTGCCTTTTTGAAGAGACGCTACAGTTAAACGATTTTGTCGGCAACCGCAAGGAATGGGAACATTGGTAGATGTGTAGCATTGAACTTTACTTTAGAATATTATGCCTTTTACTTTGGCATTATTTGTATGTTCTATTGACAGAATATAAAGTACACGCATGATATTACAAAGTATAGGTGAATATGTTCATGTACGTTGTAGTGTTATGCATGTAGTTTGAGTTATGTGTTTGTTATTTGCATAGAATTTTGAAGTACACGCATAAGATCAAAAAGTACATGTGAATTCCATTTTTTTGTTGCGTGTACTTTTTAATATTATGCGTGTACTTTAAGATTCCTTATTTGTTCTAGGAAAACATTGCAAAGTACACGCACATCATTACAAAATCCAAGTGAACTTCTGATTACATTTTATGTGTACTTTGTAATGTTGTGCATGTACTTTGGGATTCCTTATTTTTTATGGTCAAATGAAATAAAGTACACCAATATATATTAAAGTATAGGCATAATATGTTTATACTTTACATTTGTAGAGCCTATCACTATAAAAATATCTATTCTTTTGTACATCATATGTGTTTAATGGTCCACCCTAGCAACACCATTTTTTGAGTACGTCATACAATCTGAACGTACTGATATATTTCATTATATTTTTAGGCCTTTATCCTATTTCATATGCAGTTAATTAAGAGACGTAGAATAATTGGATGTGGTTTCTCATTAATTTGCATGATACACTAGCTCATCAAGATCGAAATATCACATTTATATCCGATCGGAACAATGGTCTTATTGAAGGTGTTTGTAAAAGCTTTCCAATGTTTGCACATTCCTACTGCATACATCATTTATAAGGCAATATGGGGGAATGGAAATTTTCGAAAGAAGGTTGTGCAAGATTTCATGCATTATGCATAATAATTGATGAATTTCAGAAGAACATTGATGCCCTGAAGAAGGAAGGTGGAGCTGGTGTTACTGGTTTTCATAATAACTTCTCTTCGGAGAATTGGTTTTATGTATATTTCACTGACAAATGTTATGGGTACATGGCATCAAGTGTTGCTGAATCATTAAACTCTTGGATACTAGAGGAAATGTATTTACCAATAATGAATATGCTGGACAAAATGAGGAACAAGATTTTGAATTTCAACGAAAATAAACCTGTTGAATCTAAAACATGGTCAAAGGAGTTATGTCCTCATTTTGATAAATTACTGACTAATAGTTGGAATAAAAGTACACATTGAAATATTATCTGCTTAAGTAAACATGTATTAGAAGTTCATTCAGATGTGCAGGCCATGGTTGACTGAAAATAAGGAATTTTCTCTTGTAAAAATTGGCAGCTACGATTCTTTCCATGTTCTCATGTTGTTTTTCTTATATAGAAGATAGGTGGAAGTATTTGTGATCATATTAAAGATTGTTATAAGGGTTATTTCTTTAAAAAAATCATGTTCATTACCTACAGTTCCTCTTCCTGATTTTATGTCCCTAAACATTCTATTACCTGAAAATCCAGACATCCTTCCTCCATTAACAAAGAGATCTAGGCTAAGAAATAAAAGAATAAAATATGTTGGTGAGGTTATAGTAAGGGAAGTTACTTGCTGTAGGTGTAGTAAAACGGGTTATTATAGGTCCACGTGTAAAGAACCAATTTGATTCCACTTAATATTATTCAATTCATTCATTATAGCAATAGTTTTGAATAAAATCAATGAAGATCACATTTGAATAAATTCATGTAATTTTATTGTTGGCTATTCATTTTTTATTTATTTGTTTTGGAATGGGAATTATGTAAAGTACACACATTTTTTTAATAAAGTACATGCACACTAGATTGAACAAATCATTTTTTATGTACGTGTACTTTATAACACTTGGGTTTACTTTCATAAAGTAGACGCATAATACATAAAGTACACTCAAATTGAAATTTATTTTGTTCAGTCCATCATGAGTGTACTTTATAAAAACATGCGTGTACTTTATGAATTGTATAAATTATAATTTATATTTTTCACTTTTACTCTATGTATTATTTCATTTACTTTTGATTTATTTCAGTAGTTTTTGACATTATAAATTATAAGAAGAATTCAGGAACAAATGTTTTTAAATTCTCAACTTCCATCCCATTATATAACTTGTTCATTTACTATCATTCTCTCATTTATGACACAAAACCTAGTCTTCCATTTGTTTTGTTGGCTTCATTTTTTAAAGGTTTTGCTTATATTATATTATCTTCCAATATTTAATGAACAATGCACTCATACTTTCACATTCTTACGTATATTATGGTTCATGCTTGCGGCATTATTATCGGAGTATTGTCAGAATATTTTTCACGCTAGCAGCAACATTCTAATTAAAAAAATATAAGTACTCTTGTATTTAATGTACATTTGAAAAATGTACAAAAATGTTCTCTCCATATTCAAGGTATTTCAGTACAAAAATGTACTTTATGCATGTATTTAATAAAAATATATTTAAAATCATTTTCATTGTGCATGTGTTTTAATAAATAATGCGTGTACTTTGTTAAAGTACATGCATGAAGAACAAAGTACACCCGGATTGAAAATATTTAATCTTAATTCATTTTTCAGTTGTATTATTTTCATTTTTATATAGTTGTCAGTATATACATGGTCTCAATATTTCATAGCTCACACAAAGTTGTGGTGCGCGCAAAACGACATTTTAAACTTTATGTTGTAAGACAATATACTATTATCATCAAAATAAAAAGTCATGCATTAAAAGAAAAGATAACTTCATTCATTAATAAAAAAATTACAACTGATTTGAAAAAAAAAAGACCCATAAAATATAAAAAATATCATCTGGAAGTGGAAGGAAATTGTCGATGGGGTGTAATACCTTGTCCAAATATTGCATTAAAATTTTTGTATAAATTATAATAAAGTGAGGTTTAATGAAAATTATGGGAAATTATGGGCAAAAACTGGAACTTGGAGAAAATAATAAGAAAGAAGGGTTCGAACGAGGCTGAGTTCGCTCGAATGAGATTTGGATCTCTCTTGAAGGAGTGGATCGAGCGAGATTCTAGCGAGATCCCACTGTCTAACAATTATAGATCGCGCGAAGGTCATTCGAAGCCACAACTCGAATGAAATGCACTTTTCATTTGAATGAGGCTCATGTTGTTCGAACGACGTGCCTAAAAAATGTTTAATGTGACTTTCCCTCATGCGTTGTCACGTTTCTGGCCCTTGGATTATTAAGTTGTCAAAATCTGGTGAGCCCAAAGGGGCAAAATGGGATTTTGGGTGTTTTAAGGGGTTTTATAATGGTCGGTTTGGTTCATTTAGATCATTTTGTAGTTGGAAGAAGAGATAGATAGATAGAGAGAGAGAGAGAGAGAGAGAGAGAGAGAGAGAGAGAGAGAGGTGATCTTCCACCATGTTTGGACATCCCTCTCCACCATTCCACCATTTCACCACCTAAAAACCAACATATTCTTATAGTATTCCACCATATTCAAGAATTTATATAATTGTTGAGTGAAGATACTAATCTTTTGAGCTTTATTAGGGGTTCTTGAACATGGATATGGAAGCTTTCATGGAGTTTGAAGAGTGTTTTAAAGGGATTTTTTCTTAGAAACTTAAATGAAGCACATATGGAGCATAAATGGAGAATGTATTTGGTAACCCCTTCAAGACACCATTCAAGGTGGGATTTTCTCCTCCTACAACAACTATCTACCACCATTTGGATTATTTAGACGTAGAAAAATATATCCTTAGTAATAAGCAAGCAAAAGAGTATATTTTATACCCCGAATATATGATTTTTAATTGCTAATTCTCGAAAAATGGGTCTTATGCACGTAATTGTTTATTGTGTAGGTTAAATGCATCTTGCATATTGAAATGCTCTAAATCAAGGCATATGTGTAGTTAAAACTAGCTAAACACGTCCCCGTACCTTAAGCCTAGCCCAGACCCTCTCTTTAATGTCCCAAAATCATCACCCGAGTGTCGTGTCTGTTTGGTTAGTCCCCTTTTATTTATTTTATTTTCATTTTCTAAATTTTTGTTTTTGTCGTTTGTATTTTTTTTATGTTATATTTTGTTTTGAGTCGTGTATATATTTTCAGGATTTTTTTATATTTTATTTTTGTGTCGTGTGTGTTTCTATTATCTTTATATTTTTATAGGTGTGCGTTTTAGTTTATTTAATTTTTATTTTTATTTTATTTTTAGTTTTTAGTATTAGTTTAGTTTTGTTATTTCTTATTAAGTTAGGTTTATTAGTATTATTTTATTTCGAGTCTTTTATTTTTAGACAAGGAATTTAATTTTGGATTTTATATTTCTTTAGTTTAATTTTTTTTAGATTTGTAAATATTTAGTTTTTATTAGGTCAGCATTTTAATTAGATTTTTATTTTTATGTTTTTAGTTGGGTCTTAATTTTTTTTTGTTGGGGTAAAAATTAAACACACACATACTAACCTACACCCTCACCTACACCCAAACTAAACACCCCATTCACGCCTTAATACCATACACCATACACACACCCAACTATCTTATACCCTCACCACACACAAACACATCTCCTCCCATTTTCTTCCTACACACACTCTCTCTCATCTCACCACCATTAACATAAACCCACAAAAATCAAGGGTAGAGCTATTAGCACTCCACCCTTTTCTTCTCACACTCCAAAAATTTTTATAGTTACAAATCTACCCTCATCTCTCTCATGCTCTCCAAGTAAAATACAAACCTCCATCTCCTTCCTAATTCAACCATTATTTATTTTTCTACAAATTTTACTAAAAATCTGCATAAATATCAACATTTGAGCAAAAATATTTCAAAAATAATTTATAAAATTAAATATTTCCACGAAGTATAAAAAAGCAGCAAAAGTAAAAAAAATTATGAACAAATGATCCCAACAAATAAAAAAAGCGACAAAAGTAAAAAAGAATCTCAAAAAATAAAAAAAGCATAAACACGACATGACACGAAATATTATTTTAATTTATTTACAAAAACAGAAACACGACCGAATAAAAAAAGATTTGGTCGTATTGTGAGGGATTTTAATTTGGTCGTGTTGTGTGGGATTTTAATTTGATCGTGTTTCTGTTTTTAAAAAAAATAGATTTCACAACGCATTGATAAGGGATTAAGTATTTTCAGTGTCACTAATGTAACTGAATGACTGGTTGGTGTAATGGTTATAGGCCGATTTTGTACGCGATGAGGGTCGTGTTTTGTAAACCCGTTGCTACAGTGATTTTTTTTAATGAACACGAACCATATAAAATGCGACATGACAATAAATCATATTTTTTACCTAACATGAGCACAAACCAATTAAAACGCAACTAAAAGAAAAATATTTTTTGTTAACTTAACAAGAACACACACAAATATATCACGACATAATTTGATTCAAGAACGCGACATGACCCGAAATCTTTTTTTTTTATCTAATATGAATGCGACCAAAATAAAATGCGACACAATACGGAATCTTTTTTTTTTACGAAACAAAAATATGGCGAACTAAAAGCGACACAACATGATTCTTTTTCAAACACATAATTTTTTTTTTACCAAATACAAACACAATTTTTTTTACCGAGCACAAACACAAAATATGTTGTGTTGCTTTTACTTTGCCATATTGATAAAAAAAAAATATTTCGTATTGTGTCGAATTTTAACTATGTTTGTATTTGGTAAGAAAAATTATTATTTGTGTTTGGAAAAAAAAATCCTATTGTATCGATTTTACTTGGTCATATTTGTGTTTTGTAAAAAAATATTTCGTATCGTATTGCATTTTAATTCAGTCGTGTTTCCGTTTTTGTAAATAAATTAAAATAATAATACGTGTCATTTCGTGTCTCTTTGACTTGGATTGTGTTCGTGTTAGGTTAAAAAAAAATTTTGTGCTCGTTTAAGATAAAAAAAAAATAAGATTTTGTGTCATTTTACTTTTATTTGAGTTGTGTTTTTGTTAGATAAAAAATAAGATTTCGTGTTGCATCGCATTTTAACTGGATCGTGTTAATATTTGGTAAAAAATAATAAGTAAGCACTAAAGTGAGTTTAATTCACTTTATTTTTACGATGGGTTATTTTGAGTTTTTCCTTCGCTTTTGTGACCAGTTTTGCAATGTACCCCCACTTTTTTTTAAATTTACAATACACTCTCATTCTGTTAATTTTCCATCCAAATCGTTATAACTTTCCATCCAAAAAAATAAAAATGAAAAAAAATAAAAAATGAAAATTTTCTAATCGACGTCTATTAAAAAGTGAGAATATTATAAATTCAAATGAGTAAAATATGTCAAAATGCATGTTCGTTATAAAAAGATGTTTTTAATAAAATAGCCATCTTGATATTAAAAAATATTTTTTTAGTATAATTTCACATTAATAAACAATGTACGTGACTTCAAAAAATCGTACTTGTGTTGTGTTGCTTTTACTTGGTCATATTGATTAAAAAAAAAAATTCGTATTGAGTCGCATTTTAATTGTGTTTGTATTTGGTAAAAAAATTTATTATTTGCGTTTGGAAAAAAAATCATGTTTTATCGCTTTTACTTGGGCATATTTGTGTTTCGTAAAAAAAAATATTTCTTTTTTTTACAATACGAAATCTTTTTTTACGACACAAGTACAATACGAAATGTTAATATTATTTATTATTAAAACTAAAAGTTATCTAAAAGATTTTTTATTAATACTATTATTTAAAAATAAAAGTTATTTAAAAGATTTTTTTATTAAAACTATTATTTAAAAATAAAAATGAGTAAACGTATTTTAGGTATAAAGGAAAATCACTTATTTAAAGAAAGAGAATGAATAAATGATAAATAATGAGGTAAGGGTTTATTTGTCATTTTCAAAAATTGAAATTCAAAAGTGGAGTGCATCCAGAATTTTTGGAGCGCCGATAGCGGCACCCAAAATCAAACCTCCATTATCATTCCCCCACCACCATAACCCATTACCACCTCACCCAAAACAAATTTAACTTGACCCGAAATCTCCACCTCCAATCAATCCCAATTCAGTACCAACCCACCACATCTGCCTAACCCACAACCCGGCACGACCCAAACCACCACGAACTACAGACAAAACTCAAATGGCACCACCCATATACCAGCTGCCAAACGCACCACCTCAACGAGATGAAACCGAACCTTACCCGACCCCTAACCCTAAGCTCCGGTGGGCTGCCCAAACTGCAACCCACCTCCAACAGCTACAAACCCATCACATCCTTGTACAACCCGTAAATCCCCATATTTCTGCTCCATACCCATTCAAACCCCAAACACCAACCCGGATACAAACCCCTTAACCCAGGTCAACTTCAGACCACAACCCGTCTAAACACCCTTTGGCAGCCACCTGTCAAAAATTGCCAGCGAGCGCAGCTCCAACCACCATAAACCAGCCTCATACTTGGGTCCAAACCTGAACACCATCTCAACCGCTTCCAACCAATTGCCCGGAAACCATCTGGAACCAAAAACCCACTTCTACTTAAACCTTACACGATTTCTACCTCCTGCATAAAATCAAAAGTCAGATAAACTAACTTAAAACCAAACTAACTAAAAACCGCATTTTTAAAATACCCCATTTTACCCCATATACCCATTTAACCCCCAACTCATCCTAATTACCACATCTCCCACATGCACCCTCTTTAATTCCTTAATTACCCTCACCCAAATATCCTCACACCCCTCATGCAGACTAGTGTGTACCTCCCCAATTTACTCCTAAGCGCCATGACCACACTATTTAAAGAAGAAGAAGATCCAATTTGAAAAATATGATCTGGGGTTTTAGAGAGAAAATTTTAGAGAGAGAAACACCATTTTAGTGTAGTTTTTTTTTAGTTTAGAATTTATTTTATTTTATTTTATTTAGCTATTAGTTAGAAAATAAATTTCTGAGATTCAAGTTGAGTGAATTTTTTCCATTTATATTTTTTTATCACTCACTTAGAGGGTTGTATGCTTGTAATTCAAGGATTGAAGTCAATTGAATTCAAGATATTTGTTTGATTGTTCTACTCTCAACTCTTGTATATTAAATGTCTATTGAATGTTTGTTTATCATGTTTGATATCATATTAGGTTAAAACCCCTTTCAAGGAGTGGGGTGACTCATTATTTTATGTTAATCCTAATTTAATTAATCAGTTTAAATTAAATGTCCCTTTGTTGATTAATTTTTCACTCTTACATTTTAATTTACGCCTTGAGAGAGGGTAAATGATTTTCAAGAGAAAATCAAAATTCTACTTATGATACCCATTTTAGATTCGAACTAGAGATAAGAATCAAGTGTGGTATTATTCCTTTAATTTCAACTCTAGGCTTACTTTTATGATTTAAACTAGTTTAATCGATCGATCCTAGCGGGTAATTTGTTAGATGATGTTTGGATCTACATTTCAAGAGTTGCGGGAGTGTTAAATATAATTTTCTAAAATGTTATTGTCAAAATTACATTTGCAATGAGAGTTGACTTGTGATTTTGATACTAACTTGGAATAATGAATTTTAACGAATTAATTAATTTTAATTAACTAGAATACACGGTGTCATCCTGTCCCTTATTAATCCTCAGTTTTATTTCCTCACTCATCTCATATTTTAGATTTTTATTTAGTTAGATTTACTTAGTATCTTCACTTACTTTTATTTACATCTTTAATTTAGTAGTCTTATTTCACCTTAATCTCAAAATTATTTTAATACTTGAAAAAGCTAAAAAAATAGAAAAAATAAAAAGTCCAAAAAGAAAATAAAAACAAATGGATTACATCATGCCTCTGTTGTATGTTTCACCCTTAGATTTAGATTGATTCCATTCCTTACTGTTACACTCTAGTATTTTTGTATTTTTGTAGGTATGAACGGTTTTGATTAGACTCGCTTTAAAGCAACGACAAAATACCAAAAAGTTATCTCAATCAAATGGCGTCGTTGCCAATCTTTGGAGCTTGAAGCACTTGAGAGGATTTCCCCATTTTTTTTATTCATTTGAATTGCACTTTTATTTTTCCTACCCTTTTTAATTTATTTTAGAAGGCTTGTATTATGATTTTTATTTTTGGGTCGTATTCCAGTGCTTTGAGACACCATTTAATTTTTATTTAAATTTGTAATAATAAAAGACAAACGTGATAAGGAAACCGGACAAAGTAGAGAGAGGGCGTCCAAAGATGAGGAAATGAAGCCTCTCTACTTTGGGTCGGTAGGACTCCCAGGGTCGACTGATATTGGCGTAATCTCCCTCCGGTCGACTCAAATTGTTCATCACCCCACGGTGTAAAACTCATGGGAGGTATATTTCTATAACCCTCGCACCTCTCCTGTCAGCCAGTCAATTTCTGTGTGTGATTACGTGCTTGTGACACCCCGCCTAATTAAATACCGGGCGATCACTCCTTTATTAAATTAAAATCAAGGTGAACGGTTGGTTCATTCTTAGCATCACTATCGTAAAAATACTTTTCCAATTTAAACACCCTAAATAATTAAGCTAAGTGTCAAAACCATTTAAAACCTTATTCTCATTTTATTAAATCCGGTTATAAAACCTTAAACCATTAACATCTAAAGAGTCACACATTAAGAATAAAAATAGAATTGAACATACACGAATTTAATCATCAATAATACATCCCAACATTTACAACACTAAAGGAAAACATCCTGACCGTAATAAATCCCGAAATAAAGGTACTGAAACTAAAAATTTCAAACTCTGACAATACCAACTAAATAATAGAAAGAGGGAGACACATGCCCCTACTGGATAAAACTGAACTAGGAGTAGAATCAAATGGATGAAGTCGTCTAAACGACAGGCCTGCAACTCCCACCTAAGCTGCAACACGTTCCTTCCAAAGGATCCTAAGTAAGACGCCCCTGTGGCTGGGCACCTGTAATATATACATATATATACAAGAGAGAAAGAGGGATAGAAACGGGTCAGATCCCGATAGTGTATATGATTTAAAAATTCGTTTAGCAAGTATTTAAATTGATACAGGACAATGCAACAACATATTAATGCGGCACTCTCTTGAGAAATTCTCACCTCTCTTCTAATGTGCACTCCTATCGCACTAACCTTCCCAATGGTTTATCTCATCATATATCACACTATCTTTCTCCAACGATGTAACTTATCTTAGGTTATTCGCAGGATTTACAACTGAACAACACAAGTATTTAAAACGTAAGATTTCAATTTGTAACCAATGTTCTCCTTTTAACTTTATTAATCAATAAAGTTTTTCAGTGTCATATTATACTTTCTCAAAACATTTATTTATAATTTGAGTCATCAACCATGTCCTACATATCCAATCAAAGTAGGAAGTTCCAGATTTCAGAATTTCGTATATATATATTAACTACTCGTATAATATATATATCATAACAACACCCCACATAAAAACTATGGTGCGGGCATACTATGCTATCCAATCCCCTTATAAATCGTACTAAAGGGAATACAAGTTCGGAATCACTCTCGAACTTTATAAATACATACACAAACAATAATGAGGCGAAGCATAGTTTCCAAGTCCAAGACGTCAGTACATACCCTCACGTCTCTTAGGACCGTGACTACCGATTCGATAGCCTGTACCTAGGATTTCTATCTTCTAGGGTACGAGTCAATATCCCCCATAAGGCACACGAGAGAAGATCGTCCCAGCGCGGAAACCTCAGGGATAGCAAGTAACGCGGGCATGATTTTCACAAGTATATAATATATGCATACACAATCATATAAGTATACCACTTTAATTATATCAATTTAGGTTCATCCCATAACCCACATTCACAACATTTATCCTTATTTTCCCATTATTATATATCAAGTATAATGGTTCATTTCTAACTTTAATTCGAAGGGTTTTTCCAACTTACTACGTGATTGGACATAAATATTGTATATTTATTCCCCTAATTTCAGTGCATTTTTGAACCCGAGTGATGTAACCTATATGGATTTGATGCACATTTGTGCTACTAATCTTTGTTGGCAAGTATTTCGTGTTTCGTGCTTCTCTTATTGGTTTTACAGGTTAATTATGCAAGCAGCGTAAAAGAGAAAGCGAGACAATGAAAGAAAAGCTAAGAAGGCAAGTTCAAGGGAATTTTTGTAATTCTGGAGCCAGATCCCAAAGGAGGAGTCAACTGTAAAGTTGAAGAGTTCGGAACAACGAGAACACTGTAAGAAACGACACCCAAATCCAAACTACGGTTGATGAGTTATGACCCGTTGAAGTTGAAGAAAAATCCAAGGAAGAAAGGAAAGAAAACAAAAAAAAATTCTAAGTGTTTAATGGAAGAAAAAGCACCCCAGTCCAGCAAACATTCGCGAACCCAGGGGCGAACCGGTTTGGGGGGCGAACCGGTTCGAGGTACATGCGAACCGGTTCGAGAGGACTGATGCGCGAATTTTCCTCCTTTATTCAGATTGGCTCTAAGGTTTCCTTCTTTTACAACATCAAAATTTCGTGGTTTAATCCTCTACATCACAAAAGGTTTCCAGAATATCATTTAAGTCATCACTACATGCAATTTCCTATCTCAAATTGGGTTTTTCTTCCATACAATTCATCCTAATCATTCCTAAACCAATATGAAAGATGCATCAACGAAATAAGAAAGATAAACATTTGCCTAGGATTTTCAGAAATCTGGTTTGGTGTTGAATTTGGTGTGGTTATGTTCCCCGTCTCGCGATCTACGCGTTGGCGGTGGCGGCGGTGCAAACGGGTGAGTTTTGAGCCTTGGAATGCCTTGAGGGCTCTATCCTCTCCTCTCCAATGGCCGTTCTAGTGTTTTGAGTTATCTAACCCTAGGAGATAACCTAAACATCTGAAATAACCCCTTTAATTTTCGTGGGTTTAATTACCCAAAAATACAAAATGACTAAAATGCCCTCCCGGGGTACTAATTAGGCCTAAAAACGCCCCGAGACCCAAATCAAACCCCCGGGTATACTTTTCTGACTATCTCGACCCTTCCGGACGCGTTGGCACACTCAAAACGACCATACGAACAACCTATAAATTATTCACTTTTATTAATCCACATTTAGTCCCGACACGACACAGGCGCGTCCCGACTTAAATTTCCACAATTTTCATTTTATTCACACGTGAAAATATTATAAAAATAAATCTCATATATTACTATACTCATCCAGTAATATGCAACAAATAATATATTCCCAATAATTACTAACTCTTGTCACGCTAGTAAATATTTAAAACAACATTTCGGATTAAAATTAAATTAATTTATCTCAATTAAATTTAATAAATCCTTAAATTTAAAAGCCATGAAAATACGGAGTATTACATACTTCCCCCTTAATAACGGAATTTCGTCCCGAAATTCGGAAAATAAGGCCTACCAGGTAGCACAATTCTGGATATCCTTGTCAGTACGCAAAATTATCTACATAGTACGGCGCTCAACCACTATAGCTTTTTCCTCACAGCAACATTGTTTTACATTCTCATTGGAGACACTTCACATTGCACTCCCAACTGATAACATTTGAATAGGTTACGTCTATACATTATAAATTCCATTATCTCACTATCATTAGGAGGCCGTACCTCACTACATGACAACTACTCGGATTTATTTATACACAAAATTCCCATTCTGAGAAGATCATACGAACATTTGACCACTCTTGACTGCCTAAAACAGTCGTGGAATTCCACCGTAGTTATCGGATATTTTATCGACCGATCCAAAAATTCTTATTATCTACTCTCCTCTAAACATACGGAAGTAGAATAGTCGAGGTTCTTCCGTAACAAAACCTTAACAAGTACCTCGTACGCGACAAACAGGTATGAGTGCTTCTACAGAGCATTGTTGAAATCATCGTACCAAGATTCCAAAATCTCCTTCACGTGGCTCCACTAATCTTTAATCACCATGCGCTTATTCCCTGGCTAAGGGTGATACATCCTACTCGAAACAAAATTTTATCTCCGTTGGTTCCTGAAATCCCATATCAAAGGTGGGATTCACCAATCTCATCCTGATTCAGAAATTTATATTGCGCCAGACCATGCACTGGCGCGATCCTTCCTTTCAAAGGAAGTCTGGGGAATACTAGTTAATATTGTAAGCCAGCCCAAAGGAATATCAATCACTTCCTTCTCAGCGACTTAATTCACATGTTCGGGATAAACCCTTGATATTGTTTTGAGGATGGTAACCCATCCAAGAACTTTACCGACTTTACCAACCTCTTCCAATTTCAGGAATTTTTGATAAGTACAAAATTCTTTTGTTGATTCTCCTCTTTCAACCAAACCTTACCTATGGGCAGTTCATGTAGAGACTACTCACTACGTCTCGCTAAACATCGATTCTTCCCTTAAAATGTCTCACATGAAGTGACACGTAATACTCCCCTTCTTTCCTTGGAGTATGCCGAAAGTTCCGACCCGTGATCTTCTCTCTACTAAGCGCACTTCTGGATCTCTTATACTATACTAACATCATTACTCTTTGTATTCGCAAGTCGCTCTCACACTTGACTAATAACAACTCCGCTCCGGGTGTGCTTTATAACAATTAAATTCTACTCTATTCAAGGAATACCAATTCTTGAATGGCTTCCCACAGCCTTCCAATCAAGTTAGGGCGTGCTATTCTAATTGCACACTTATGTATGGATTATCGCCCCTCATATGACGTTTAATACACTCTATCACTTCCACTTCGTTATAATAGTCCCACAAACATATATTTCACACGTCTATTACCATGTCCCTTCGACTCAAACTATTTTAACTGTAGTTAACCAAGATGCCCACATTTTTGCAATACTCCGACTGCCATGGGAGAGAGAACGGCGTGCTACTCATCTGTAGGACTAACTAAATTCAACAGAATAGAAGGAATAGGGCATTCAAATTCCATGACAATAAAAGAGGAATAATAATTCTCAACCTTCCTCAGATAAGTACAAAAATTTTCCCAAATAGGTACAACAACCAAACAAAATCACTAACACTCTATTCATCAAAATAATTATAGGTCATCTCTTTTGTATAATATAAAGTTCTTTCTAGATAATCCATGCTAAAAATCATTCCAACTCTTTATTCACCTTGTGTTCTGTACGCGGTTATGACATTTGGGTACTCTCAATCATCCTAGAAATCAAAATTCTTAAATTCTCCTTATCATCGTTCCACCCCTCAACTCGTGGGGATAACTTTCAATGCTTTCCTACCACAAAAATCCGGCTCCAATGACCTTAAAACAAAATTCAACTTCCAACTTACATACATAATTACTTGATCCCATTTCGACCATGGTACCGAACTCATGGAATAGTGACCAAACGTCTCCCTATTTCCAACCTTACGCTAAGTTCCATGCATGGGATGTCTCGCAAAGAGAAATCCAAACAAGGAACCCCCCGATATACTACTACCTAGCATTGTCGGTTATCGAAATCCGTTAGGTCCTCCGTCCATAGTATATACCCCTTTATTCCGTCCCTTGACAGAAAAGTTACAATTTCTCCTGTAATTATGCTTAACAAAGAACGTTTCACCAATTTCACTATCATCCCGTATTGGTTGATGGTAATTACATTCTATAAACCTCGGATACATACGATCGAAATTATCTAAATTTCCTTTTTCTAACATTAGGGGTATAACTCTTAACTCCCACATCTCTTAAGGATAAATATAACACTGCACTCTTCCTATCACTAAGTCCGGAGTGCTAAACATAATACCGAGTCAAGTCTTTTCGCTCAACGATAAATCCCGGTACATACTGAATCATACTGATAAAGTCTATACATACATTGGTATCGAATATCTCGAGCCCACTATCTCCTCCGAAGTCTCTAGGATAGATAATATAAGTGCGAGTCCAACCTTCTTACAGGAAAAGCCTCGCCAAAACAATACGTGTTGCACTAATGTAACTACTTCGATAGCCTTGCAATGAATTCCCACTATCATACTACCCATTTCTATAACATTTTAACAAAGATAATATCATACTCGTGTATCGCATCACTACAATGAGTAACCTCAATAAAGTATAAAACACTGTTAATATACTCATTCATCCCCCGCGGATAACACCAAAGAAAAATCCCGCTATACTAAGGAAAAATATTCACATAATGGTAACATTTATAATGATATGCATTAAAGTCGTCTCACATGTTAATCTAGCAATGAACAAAATATGGTGACTCGCTCGTTTCACATAAACACGCCGCATCCTCTAAGAATACAACTTATACTTCCATCCTGGCAATCGTCTTGACTGCACAGATGGTTTTCGGACGTAACACGTCTGCCCAAACCAAAATAAAATTATTTTTAATCGTCGTCCTTTACTAGGTACCGTATTCTTGTCCCTTTTTCTCACTTTGGAACATATTATCGCGAGCAATTTCACTCCGCACC
This sequence comes from Sambucus nigra, assembly GCA_949130495.1. Classification (NCBI taxonomy): domain Eukaryota; kingdom Viridiplantae; phylum Streptophyta; class Magnoliopsida; order Dipsacales; family Adoxaceae; genus Sambucus; species Sambucus nigra. Next base: position 187,513,244 of record OX422211.1, on the reverse strand, counting down.
AAAATACCTCAACACATAATCCACTTACCACTTATCCTACTAATCAGGTTAGGATTTTCCTTCTCTCGGACTTTAGTAAACTCGATTCCTGTTAGCCATCCCGATTGTTCCCTTAGCTTTTTAGGCCATAAAGATCCTGTTACTATTTATAATAGTACTTACTTAATTTACCATCACTTGGTAAGAATTTAATTATCCGAATCATTTAAATGGGTCCGCTGATGTGTATCCACATCCCTTTGTGGTGCTATACCACCACCGTTGTATTCAGTCTTATTCTCGACTAAATTCTTTAATTCATTTAACTTCCCCCACAGAGAAGCGTTATCATCTATATTGACAAAATATGACATTGTCAACCTCTGAATCGGTCGTCCATCAGAATTTCCTCCTCGAGTATTATCAACTATTATTACAAGTTGGTCTCTCACTTGGAGTCGTTTCCTCCACTAGTATCTACCTCTTTCGATACAAAATTTGCTAACGATTAGGATTCATATCCACAATTGGACTTCTGTCATGCCCTCCTGCGATGAGTTCAGAACCACGTTTTCTTCTCATCCTGAACAGTTGAGGAAGCAACATATGGTCAACACTATACCTAAGGTTCTCCTATAGGCATAGCATTCCACTTCTAAAATTGGTGGTTGACTCCAACCATTATAATTTCGTCCCGAAAGCCAAGAATTTTTTTTCTAAATTTTCACTTTAAGTTTGCCACACTCTGTCCTATATTTAAGCCTTTGGATACTTTACCTCCTTTGGTAAACACATACAATTTTCGGGTTTCTAAAATTTCCCACTGATAGTCTCTACACATTTTTGTAATACGTTGGGTAAGTTTACCCTCGCACATCATTTGACTATAACAGCATTTGAAAATCATTGCTGCACCTTAGTCGCCTTTCTAGTCATGGCTTCTCGTGCCATAGTGGAGGTGACCTCGACTACGATCATCATCCTCGAATATATTTCATAATCTCAACTGAGCCCTGCCTCCTGATGTACGCTTAACGGTCCTTTTCTGACATCCCTCATCGCTCGGTACACGCACACATTCGAACGAAATTAGAATTCACTAGTGTATACACATTATAGCAGGGGAACAAAATCTCGTCAAAGAAATCGACAATCCTAAACATAGGGCTCTATAACAAACATAGCAATGCTGAAAGCATAATAAGCCGTACAGATCCTAAGGACACTAGAACCTGATGCTCTGATACCACCTGTGACACCCCGCCTAATTAAATACCGGGTGATCACTCCTTTATTAAATTAAAATCAAGGTGAACGATTGGTTCATTCTTAGCATCACTGTCGTAAAAATACTTTTCCAATTTAAACACCCTAAATAATTAAGCTAAGTGTCAACACCATTTAAAAACTTATTCTCATTTTATTAAATCCGGTTATAAAACCTTAAACCATTAACATCTAAAGAGTCACACATTAAGAATAAAAATAGAATTGAACATACACGAATTTAATCATCAATAATAAATCCCAACATTTACAACACTAAAGGAAAACATCCTGACCGTAATAAATCCCTAAATAAAGGTACTGAAAGTAAAAATTTCAATCTCTGACAATACCAACTAAATAATAGAAAAAGGACGACACATGCCCCTGCTGGATAAAACTGAACTAGGAGTAGAATCAAATGGATGAAGTCGTCTAAACGACAGGCCTGCAACTCCCACCTAAGCTACAGCACGTTCCTTCCAAAGGATCCTAAGTAAGACGCCCCTGTGGTTGGGCACCTGTAATATATACAAATATATACAAGAGAGAAAGAGGAATAGAAACGGGTCAGAGCCCGATAGTGTATATGATTTAAAAATTCGTTTAACAAGTATTTAAATTGATACAGGCCAATGCAACAACATATTAGTGCGACACTCTCTTGAGAAATTCTCACCTCTCTTCTAATGTGCACTCCTATCTCACTAACCATCCCAATGGTTTATCTCATCATATATCACACTATCTTTCCCCAACGTTGTAACTTATCTTAGGTTATTCGCAGGATTTACAACTGAACAACACAAGTATTTAAAACGTAAGATTTCAATTTATAACCAAGGTTCTCCTTTTAACTTAATTAATCAATAAAGTTTCCAGTGTCATATTATACTTTCTCAAAACATTTATTTATAATTTGAGTCATCAACCATGGCCTACATATCAAATCACAGTAGGCAGTTCCAGATTTTAAAATTTCATATATATATTAACTACTCGTATAATATATATATCATAACAGCACCCCACATAAAAACTATGGTGCGGGCATACTCTGTTATCCAATCCCCGTATCAATCGTACTAAAGGGAATACAAGTTCGGAATCACTCTCGAACTGTATAAATACATACACAAACAATATTGAGGCGAAGCATAGTTTCCAAGTCCAAGAGGTCAGTACATACCCTCACGTCTCTTAGGACCATGACTACCGATTCGATAGCCTGTACCTAGGATTTCTATCTTCTAGGGTAAGAGTCAATATCCCCCATAAGGCACACGAGATAAGATCGTCCCAGCGCGAAAACCTCAGGGATAGCAAGTAGCGCGGGCATGATTTTCACAAGTATATAATATATTCATACACAATCATATAAGTATACCTCTTTTATTATATCAATTTAGGTTCATCCCATAACCCGCATTCACAACATTTATCCTTATTTTCCCATTATTATATATCAAGTATAATGGTTCGTTTCTAACTTTAATTCGAAGGGTTTTTCCAACTTACTACGTGATTGGACATAAATATTGTATATTTATTACCCTAATTTCAGTGCATTTTTAAACCCGAGTGATGTAACCTATATGGATTTGACGCACATTTATGCTACTAATCTTCGTTGGCAAGTATTTCGTGTTTTGTACCTCTTTTATTGGTTTTACAGGTTAATTATGCAAGCAGCGCAAAAGAGAAAGCGAGATAATGAAAGAAAAGCTAAGAAGGCAAGTTCAAGGTCATTTTGGTAATTCTTCAGCCAGATCCCGAAGGAGCAGTCAACTGGAAAATTGAAGAGCTCGGGACAATGAGAACACTGGAAGAAACGACACCCAAATCCGAGCTACGGTTGATGAGTTATGACCCGTTGAAGTTGAAGAAAAATCTAAGGAAGAAAGGAAAGAAAACAAAAAAAATTCTAAGTGTTGAATGGAAGAAAAAGCACCCCAGACCAGCAAACATTCGCGAACCCAGAGGCGAAACGGTTTGGGGGGCGAACCGGTTCGGGGTACATGCGAACCGGTTCGAGGGGTTTGATGCGCGAATTTGCCTCCTTTATTCAGATTGGCTCTAAGGTTTCCATCTTATACAACATCAAAATTTCGTGGTTTAATCCTCTACATCACAAAAGGTTTCCAGAATATCATTTAAGTCATCACTACATGCAATTTCCTATCTCAAATTGGTTTTTTCTTCCATACAATTCATCCTAATCATTCCTAAACCAATATGAAAGATGCATCAACGAAATAAGCAAGATAAACACTTACCTGGGATTTTCAGAAATCTCGTTTGGTGTTGAATTTGGTGTGGTTATGTTCCCCGTCTCGCGATCTACGCGTTGGCGGCGGTGCAAACGGGTGAGTTTTGAGCCTTGGAATGCCTTGAGGGCTCTCTCCTCTCCTCTCCACTCCAATGGTCGTTATAGTGTTTTGAGTTATCTAACCCTAGGAGATAACCTAAACATCTGATATACCCCCTTTAATTTTCGTGGGTTTAATTACCCAAAGATACAAAATGATTAAAATGCCCTCCCAGGGTACTAATTAGGGCTAAAAACACCCGAGACCCAAATCAAACCACCGGGTATACGTTTCTGACTATATCGACCCTTCCGGACGCGTTGGCGCACTCAAAATGACCATACGAACAACCTATAAAATATTCACTTCTATTAATCCACATTTAGTCCCGACACGACATAGGCGCGTCTCGACTTAAATTTTAACAATTGTCATTTTATTCACACGTGACAATATTATAAAAATAAATCTCATATATTACTATACTCATCCAGTAATATGCAACAAATAATATATTCCCAATAATTACTAGCTCTTGTCACGTTAGTAAATATTTAAAACAACATTTCGGATTAAAATTAAATTAATTTATCTCAATTAAATTTAATAAATCCTTAAATTTAAAAGCCATGAAAATACGGGGTATTACAGTGCTCTCGTGTGATTTTATTATCTCATTAATTTTTGAATGGTGTGATTAATTAAATTATTAAGACCTATACCCAATCATTCATGAGAACGGATTTCATAAACCGACTCACTCGCTTACCATTTGTGTGCTACCCTAGCCATCATTAAATTTAAAATTCATCAACTAGGTATCCCACTAGGAGAATATTTTTGCAAAGGCGATCACTCAGATATTTCGTGATTTTTTTATCGCCTGCGGATTTAATTAAAATTTGACTACCCTTTCACTAAATTTCAAGATAAAAATTGGCCATATGCTAGTTAGGATTTCTCCTTGGATTGCGTGTGTCCCATTCAATTTTTCGGTAGTCGGTTTTAATGAGTTCATTCAAAATTCAAAGAGTCCAAATATTTTTCCCACTCATTTCTTCAAAAAAAAATCCAAAAAAAATTTCTTCCTTTATTTTTCAAAATAATCCAAAAACATTTTCTTCCTTTATTTTTTTGAAAATCCAAAAATATATTCTCTCTTTCATTTTCAGAAAAACCCAAAAGTATTTTCTTTTCTTTTGAAAAAATTTAAAAAATCCAAAAAAACACCTCTCCACATGGCCAAAGAGCATCCCTTATGGGACTACTTTGGTCATTTTTCACTGTCACGCGACACATGTGAGAGTGATACTGAACTATCTCTTTATGATATCCTTACTTGTATCACCTCTTTTACGAGTACCGTTGATACTTTTGACCCATCTATGCATGCATCTCCTATTCCATCACCCTCGGTGTCAAGTGTCGATGTGTCGTATACTTTGTCGTGCATCCATTGTTCATATGCCGATCACTTGTTCCATGAGTTCTCGTACTTTTCATATCCCTACGAACCCACCATAGAATATTTGTATTCGTATGACACTGTTTCGGAACCAACCTCGGCCTATTATCACGATATATCCAATCCTGAGTTGTGTGAGTACCCTAGTTATATGTGGACGTCTGATCACCGTTTCACGCATTATGAATCCTAACCAGATGTAGAGGATCCTCACACATTCCAATAGTTGTCATGAAAACCTTATTCACCCTATCCTGATCAGTTCCCTCACTATACACCCAACGATTCTCAACCTTTTGTCTCTCACGGAGATACATCTCCCATGTATGAACAACTTGACCCCGTTACCTATACTTCCTTTGAGTATTCTCCATATAGTCATGATTATAGAAAGTTGTGTCCAACTCAACCACCACCATCACCAATCACTCCACCACTATCATACACCTCCACTCTCGAAAGCCTTTTGGAAAAGTTCTTACTCGAGCAAGAGCCACTCGAATTCAAAATGAAGCTCTCTAACGGCTTGAACAGAGATTAAATGAAATTGAGTGTGAAAGCGAGTAGGACTTCACCCCAAGTCAACACGTTGTTACCCCCACATGGAGTGATGATGCGTTATCTTGTGCCACTAATTTTGAGTGTGACCACCCCTATCCTCCCGAGAATCTCGATGTTAAAACCATTCCATGGCCCGGGCCTTATTTTGAAAATTGTGTTGACTTACCTTTTATTAGTGAGACTGCTTTCCTCCCATCATATCCAAAAGAACCCATCATTGAGGTTCACACTCCCTTTCCCGTCGAATCCAAAAAAATGCCCGAGTCTACACCTATTGAGGTCACTGTGTGTGTTCTCGAAGAACCACTTTATCATAGATTAGCTTCGGCTAGGAATGCTCACCATTTTCTTGAGATTTCATCCTCGATGGTTTCTACCTCTCCGAAAATGGATCATGTTCCACCATACATGGCTCCCTTTGAGCCCAATATTTTTACTGATTGCTCTATTTTCGATCTTGGTGCCTCGTTTGAACCACCCAACACATTACTTGGTGATAGTCTTGTCCAAAAGTTGACCACTCCATCTTTCGATACCACACTCTCTAGCGAGTATTCCTTTACTCCTTCCGACGAGTGTGTGTCCCCTATACTTGAGTTCGCTCATCTTCCTCCACCATTTATCCCACCCGATCCACCATTTATCCTACCTGACCCACCCATTATCCCTTCTACCCCACCACGTGGTTTGGATCTTGATATTACACATTGCATGTTTCCATCCATATCTTTAGATCATAACCTAAAACCGTCCTCCACCTTCCATGAGAGTATATTTGGTGATACTCTCTACTTCCGGGACACTGAGCTTGATACCCCATGCTCTCCACGCTCTTATGGCATTTATTTTTTCCATCGACAGCTCCCTAGCATGTCACAACACCTATGAGGCCCATCACATTCCACTTGCTAAACCATATTGACTCCCCATTCAACTTGAGAACCATTCTTATAGGGCCCTTGTTACCCTCACCTTTAGGTTCAATAAGGCTCGAGAATGGTTCCTCTTCACCCTTACCCTAATACCCACCCACCCATGGTCCATTGATGCTTTGCATCATGTGGTGCACTTTGCCATACAGGTACATTGACCCGTTTTAGCCTTTATCCAATAAGACTGACCCTCCAGTCTTGTTTGGGGGTCATTATCATCACATAATTTTCTGTCACACCGTGCTTTATTAGATCCTATCTTTAGGGTGATATTCTTTTGGTCTAGATGAAGACATTAAATTTAGTGCTACCAGTAGGCAAGCCATAATTTCTTGTATGAGTTTCATCCTGTATGGGGGCGGTGTTTCACATCACCCTATGTTTTGCCATATTTATAGACTTGTACACATTTTTTTCTTCTTATCACTCATTTAGGTTTCTTTTTGGCTTCCTCTGTCCACTTCATTAGCAGTTGATTCTGGTAATCTCTTTTCTACCTTATGTTCTTAATTTTAACAATCATTTTACCTAACATCGAGGACAATGCTCCTTTTATTTAGGGATGGGGAATTTATCAAAATCGTACCTCTTTTGAAAAATTTTGATTTTTAAACCTGATTTTTAAAATTTTCGTGCAGTTTCTTTCATCTCATTCATTGATGTGAATTTTATATCATCCATCCTTTCAGTCTAGGAATCAAGCTAGATGATTTATTTTTCTAAATAACTTATGTAATACGTAACAAGGCATGTTGCACCATGAATTTCTAGACTCAACAAAAATTTGCGCACTATTCACCTCACTACAGTTTAGAGTTGAAGAGTATTACACTTCTAAATAGAACCTTAAGGATCACTAGTAGAGACTTTAGCTTGTGAGATTCGTTCCTTTCTTCCTTTAAGAAAGTTTTACAAAATCTCATAGCCACAAGTTGATTCAACTTCCTTTGGGTCCGCACTTTAAATCGTTGTATGATCTCATTATTCATCATTAAATTTTTGGCTTGATCACTGAGAATGACATCACTTTCGAGTTGTAAGAAACATGTGTCATGAATTTGTTCCAATCACTAGATATTCACCCATTCACTTCCCCCACTACATTACCACATTCACATCTATTCCCCTCACCATACATACACATTCCCCACTCCATTTATATATCATCCATCATTTTGAGAAAAGAGTGTTTTCCCAAATGTAAAATGTCTTCAGTGTTGAGAGTATAAAAAAAGAGAGAAAGAATAAATTAATAAAAAAATAACAAAAATAGAAAAACATAGAAAAAAATGAAGAGAAAAAGAAAAAGGAAAGAAAAAAAGTTTGTAGTTAGTTCTTGTGTAATAAATACATTTTTTCCTCATGTGTACACTCTTCTCACATCCATTGCATCCATCATCCATCCATTCCATCCTTACCTCACCATATCCTTCTCAACTCATCTCATTTCTCCCTCACCCATATACATCCATGTTCTCCCCTAGGTGTTTGTGCAAATGAAAGTCAACGTGGTGAATAACTCGACGTTCTCACTATAGTGATTAACATTCTTTCATGAGATCACTTTTCTTTCTAAATGTTTGTTCTTTCTTATGTGTGTGTAAAACGTTTGAACTTGCTTACATTTACTCACATCCTCACACACAAGAGCGATACAGTTACCCAAATCTCGAGAGTTCGTTTTAGAAAGATATATCCGTGAGATTTTGACGTTGAAGCGTTGATTCCGAAAAGGCAATCTAGGAATTATTCTTATGATACTTGACCCGTTTTTATTGATTTATGCTACACACGTTGAGTTCTAGGAAGGACGTGCCTTGAGTATTTACTTAGCTAACCTTTTCTACATTCTAGCTTGTATTTCTCAAAACATTTACCTCGTGATGGATTGTGCAATTATTCTATGTCTATTAAGAGATAGACTTATATTTTCAAATAAAGAATTTTATGGGTATATTCTATGCAAACTCTCACGAGACAAAACTCATCCTGTAGTTCACCCTATAGGTTTAAAGGTTATAGCACATGGTAAGTGCAATCATGAGTGCCCGCGAAAGTTGTACACTTTTGGCTTTGTATCTCTATTTCTCTCTATATTTTTCTCGAGGACTAGTAATGTTCTGTTTGGGGGTGGTGTGATAAGCACCAAAAACTGTATATTTTATACCCCGAATAAACGATTTTTAAATGTTAATTCTCGACAAAATGGGTCTTATGCACGTAATTGTTTATCGTGTAGGCTAAATGCATCTTGCGGATTCAAATGCTCTAAATAAAGGCAGATGCGCAGTTAAAAGGAGCCAAACATGTCGTCATACCATAAGCCTAGCCCATACTCTCTATACCCTGTCCCAAAAGCATCACCCGAGCCCCGTGTGTGTTTGGTTTGTCCCCTTTTATTTCAATTATTTTATTTTATTTTATTTTTCTAGAATTTTATTTGTGTTGTTTGTATTTATTTTTTTTATGTTACATTTTTTTGGAGTCACGTATATATTTTTAGGATTTATTTTTATATTTTATTTTTGTGTGTCGCGTGTGTTTTTATTATTTTTATATTTTTATAGGTGTTCATTTCAGTTTATTTAATTTTTATTTTTATTTGATTTTTTAATTTTTAGTATTAGCTTAGTTTTGTTATTTCCTATTAAGTTAGGTTTACTAGTATTATTTTATTTTGAGTTTTTTATTTTTAGACTAGGAATTTTATTTTTGATTTTATATTTCTTTAGTTCTATTTTAATATTTTTAGATTTGTAAATATTTAGTTTTTATTAGGTCAGCATTTTAATTCGATTTTTATTTTTATGTTTTTAGTTGGTTCTTAATTTTATTTTTTGGGGTACAAATTAAACACACACATATACTAACCTACACACTCACCTACACCCAAACTAAACCCCATATTCACACCTTAATACCATACACCAAACACACACCACAAATCCCACACAAACACATCTCCTCCCATCTTCTTCCTACTACACACTCTCTCTCCTCTCACCTCCATTAACATAAACCCACTAAAACCAAACCTCCATCATCATTCTCCCCACCACCACAACCCATTACCACCTCACCCAAAACCCATTTAACTTGACCCGAAATCTCCACCTTCGATCAATCGCAATCTGGTACCAACCCTCTGCATCTGTCTAACTCGCAACCCAACGCGACCCAAACAACCACGAACTTCGAAAAAACTCGAATGCCACCACCCATATATTCGCTGCCGAAATCACCACCTCAACGAGATGAAATCGGACCTTACCCGACCCCTAACCCTGAGCTCCATCAGGTTGCCCAAACTACGACCCACCTCCAACAGCTACAAACCCAACACATCCTTATACAACCCATAAATCCCCATATCTCTGCCCCCATACCCATTTAAACCCTAAACACCAACCCGGATACAAACGCCTTAATCCAGATCAACTTCAATCCACAACTCGTCTAAGCACCCTTCGACGGCCACCTATTCAAAATCGTCGGCGATTGGAACTCCATCCACCATATACCAACCTAATACCTCGGCCTAGAACCTCAACATCATCTCAACCGCTTCCAACTAATTGCCCATAATCCATCTCGAACCAAAAACCCAATTCTACTCAAACCTTACACGATTTCTACCTCCTGCATAAAATCAAAACTCAAATAAGCCAACTTAAAAGCAAAGTAACTAAACACCACATGTTTAAAATACCCCATTTTACCCCATATACCCTTTTTACCCCCAACTCATCATAAATACCACATCTCCCACATGCACCATCTTTAATTCCTTAATTAGCCTCACCCAAATATCCTCACACCGCTCGTGCACACTAGTATGTACCTCCCCAATTTAGGGCCACACTATTTAAAGAAGAAGAAGACCCAATTTGAAAAAGATGATCTAGGGTTTTAAAGAGAAAATTTTAGTGAGAGACACCATTTTAGTGTAGTTCGTTTTTATGTTAGAGTTTATTTTATTTTATGTTTATAATAGATTACTGAGAAAATAAATTTGTGAGATTCAAGTTGAGTGAATTTTTTTCATTTATATTTTTGTTTATCACTCACTTGGAGGGTTGTATGCTTTTAATTCAAGGATTGAAGTCAATTGAATTCAAGAGATTGGTTTGATTATTATTCTCTCTACTCTTTTATATTAAATGCCTATTGAATGTTTGTTTATCATGTTTGATATCATGTCAGGCTAAAACCCGTTTCAAGGGGTGGGGTGACCCATTATTTGATGTTAATCCTAATTTAACTAATTTATTTAAATTAAATGTCCCATTGATGATTAATTTTGCACTCTTACATTTTAATTTATGCCTTGAGAGAGGGCAAATTATTTTCAACAGAAAATCAAAATTCTAGTTATAATACCCATTTTAGATCCAAACTAGATATAGGGGTTTCTCAAGTGTGGTATTATGCCTTTAATTTCAACTCTAGGCTTACTTTTATGATTAAAATAGTTTAATCGATCAATCCTAGCGGGTGAGTTGTTAGATTATGTTTGTATCTACAGTTCAAGAGTTGTAGGAGTGTTAAATTTAATTTTCTTAAATGTTATTGTCAAAATTACATTTCCAACAAGAGTTGATTTGTGATTTTGATACTAACTTGGGATAATTAATTTTAATGAATTAAATAATTTTAATTAATTATAATATATGGTGTCATCCTATCCCTTGTTAGTTCTCACTTTTATTTCCTCACTCATCTCATATTTTAGATTTTTATTTAGTTAGATTTATTTAGTATCTTCACTTACTTTTATTTACATATTTTATTTAGTAGTCTTATTTCAACTTAATCTCAAAATTGTTTTAATATTTGAAAAAGCTAAAAAAAATTGAAAAATTAAGAAGTCCAAAAAGAAAATAAAAATAAATATTTTGCATCATGCCTGTCTTGTATGTTTCACCCTTCGATTTGGATTGATTCCCTTACTTACCACTACACTCTAGTATTTTTATATTTTTCTACGTATGAAAGATTTTGATTAGAGGATCTTTCAAGCAATGACAAAATATTGAAAAGTTATCTTTATCACTTAGCATTCAAAACTCTATTTGCATTACTAGTAGTCTTGCTGTTAGATTGCATAAGTCGAGTGCACATGAATAAATGGTGGTTTCTAATAGATTAATATTAAACATTTTTATGGAATAAAAATGTTTGACAATGTTATTTTTTTGGAAATAAAGGACGAGTAAATATTTCAGAGTTTTGAAATATAAAAATTGACATTTTTATGAAAACAATGTATTTTCTTGAAATCTAATGGTGAACATTTTAAAAATGTTGGTAAATGATGTTGACTTGTTAAAATTTTTGGTAAAATAATTTTCCAATTTTTCTTGAAAAAATTAATATTTGATGAAAAATGGACATTTGTTGAGTTTGAAAATATAAAATGTCCTTTGGGTATTGAAAATGATTTTTTGCAATGTATTATGAATTTCTAAAACAAAAAACGTGGTTACCATTTCATAGTATTTTAGGATTTAAAATCCATCTTCTCATGTATATAAACATGTTGTATATTGATAATAAATATGTTGTAATACCCCGTACTCTTATGGATATTTAAATTATATAAGTGGGTGAAATTTGATAATTAGAGAAATTACTATGAATAGTAATTTTGGAATTAAGGAGTGTTAGATTATTACCGACGTGTGTTACATCTACTTTTGGGACTAAGTAAATGAGTCAAAATTTTTTTATGTCATGTCGCAGTTGGGTAAAGCGACAGGAAGTATTGCACGTTGGAGAAAACACGTGTTGAGAAGTACTCGGTCCGATTAGTGAATTTTAGCTAAGTGACTTGGATGAAGATTTCGAGTGCACGGTTGGTTTCAAAATGGCCGAGTGAGTCAGAATATAGTACTTGGGGGTACAGTTTGGGTTCCGGAGACTTTTGGACTAGTAGGGACTCACAATTGAGTAAACGAGCCATTTTTGAGTTTAATAAGGAGATAAACTCCTTTTATCTCTTATAAGGCACGATAGAGAGAAATAGAAGAAAGAAAAGAAAGAAAAGAGAGAAAGGAATAAGGAAAGAAAGGAATAAGGAAAAGGGAGAAGATAAAAGGGATTGCGGCCCAAACTCCTTGGGATTCAACTCGAGGTATCCACGAGGCAAATGTTTACTTGTTTTATTCAATTGAGTGTGTGTATCTCGTATTATAGTTGGTAAACTATAAGATTTTTGGGTTGAAACCCTTAAAATTAATTTGGGAAATTTGATTTTGAGTTCACAAATTGATGTGTTGTTAACTCTTTATGAATTCTAGTGTTAAACTTATGTTAATGATGTGTATATATGGGAAGAAATGGGATAATATGAGCAATACGAGTTTAAATGGTTTTAGGGTTTAAATCTAAGAAAAATTGTTCTATCCCATAAAATAATTGATGTGTTAGTTATAAATCAGTGATTAGATGATTATATTGTTGTTGGTTGGGATTATAAACCACATAAAATGGAGGTTACAATGATTTTTGGGATTTTAGAGACGATGAAATTTCGAGCAAATCGATTCACCCTATCTCAGGTCGAATCGATTCTCATTTGGAGCGAATCGATTCACGCCTGAAAGACCTGAGTACTGATCTTGTTTGAACCGATTCAGATTTAGACCGAATCGATTCTCAGTTGGGGTGAATCGATTCGCAGCAGTAGGAATTGAAAATTTCTCTTCCTGAAGTGTAGGGGGAGTTAAATCATAAATTGTAGATTATCGTAGAGGATTCTAGATGTGATATTAGGACTCTTAAATAATAGAATGTAGGGTGAGTAAACCTTGGGTTGAAAGGTAGAACCTTGGATTAGTTGAGTGTACAATTCGGGGTATGGACTTAATGAATCTTTAGGACGAGTGACATTCGAGAGAAGTCTTCAGAAAGTGTGTTTATATATTCATGTGTAGAGAGTAAATATGGGTCGATTGCATTTGAGTGAATCCTAGGACGCGAGTAGGATGGAATTTAAGATATGGGCTAAAGAGGACTAAGTTACTATCCGGTAAGTCTATATTGACGATTATTATCATAGGTGATGCGATACCTGTGGAATTAAAATAAGTTGCGTGTATACTTATTTAATTATTACGAATTCATATATTCGGGTTTATATAAAATCTTTAAAAGTGATTGAGGTGTGAGGTAAATATTAAGTAAGAGAATACTTATAGGTTTAGTATTTTAAGTGTGTGAATACTTATATACTATTACGAATGGGAACATTCGGGATTTTGGCTATCACTATGAGAGTGTGGAAATTATAGTCAGGGTATATTGAGAAGAGATACATATTATATATACGATTGTTACATTATATATATGTTTTGGTTATGAATATATCAGTATCTGAATGATATATTTATATATACATATATTTTTAGTGCTATCCAGGGAGCTTGCGTGATGTGGGTGAATCCCCTGGCTTGAGGAGAAGGAAGAGTATAGTCCCCATGTCATATAGTCCCTCATATGGGTGCGATAATGATTCCACTTTAAGGAGGGGATATGATCGCCTCCATTGTTTAAGAATTTTTACCACGATCTTGAGTGAGTCAGACTTGGTACCTGGGTTAAGTTGTGCATACCCGAATGATGATATAACTCTAAGACTGCATCCTCAAGTCATAGCTCGGTGGGATGGTTATTATACTTATGGTTGTGATATAGGTATAATTATACTTGTTGTGTATATTATATTGCTTCTATATGAATTTGTGAAATCATATAATTTAGACTTGGGTAAAGTGTAAAATGAATAAGAGTTTATTCTTCTTCCGGGAGATTTATATCCAGATTTATAAAGATGTGATTCATATATTAAAGTGAGAATTATACATGGTGTTTTCAACTAATGAAAGTTTCAAAATATATATATAATCGATGATTATATCAATTAAAGCTTATCTGATAGTTATGGGAAATCAGAGGATGGGTGAAAGAGATTAGTTAGGCGGGGTAGCTTAACTAGGTTGTTTAAAAATGTATAAGATAGGTATGAACTATTAGAGGAGGGGTGAAGTGTACCTCATGGGAGTGCGAAAACAGTTTAAATATGAGGGATTGGATATTTTAAATATATAGCATTTGATACACTTGCTAAACATTTTTAAAACATGGGTTGTGACCCGTTTCTCTATTTTTCCTTCTCTCTTGCTATATATGTATATATATTAGGTGTCCAGACACAGGGACGCCTGGATGATGATTCTTTTGATTAAAATGTTGCTACAACAGCTATGGATGCATGCAGGATTATTTTAGAGGTCTCTGCCCTTGTGATCTAGATATGATGTATTGTAGTAACATTCAGGTTGATGGCCCAACGGTATTCATTTATTCTTTTATCGCATTTTAGTTTGCGACACTTCGATTTGGTTGTATCATATGTTGTACCGAGAGTTCGGTTATCTTATTTCATTTCATTTCCGTGTATATAAACTGTTGTGATTGTTTTTCTTATGGTTGGTTTGTTTAAAAAGATAAGTTAATTAAAATTTTGACACTAGGCCTAATAGGTTGTTAGTAATATATTGGTTTTTGACAGTGATACTGAGAATGAGCCATAAGAGATTCCTGTTTTAATTTCGTATAGGATTGATCACCTGGTATTTTACTAGGTGGGGTATCACATATGTGAGTAAGTTTAAAGGAGGTTTTGTTGGTTTTAAATAAGATATAAGAAAATTAGATATTCTAATCTTCGAAGTGTATGAAAAGGGGAAGTGTGATTAATGTAAGGTTGTAAGACTACATTTATAGATAAAAAAGATATGGTATTGTCTTATAAAAGTAGTCTTTAAGTGTAATTTCATTTCATAAATAAAGAAGTAAAGAAATGTATAATTTGGAAATATAGTTAGTAAAGGTGCTAGATAATGGTACGACATTGGAAAGTTGGTATGTGTAACCTAATAATGTTTGAAAGATTAACCCTTATGAATTTAAAAAAAAAGGAATGAAGAGGTTTATAACTTGAGAAGAATGATGCTCCAAATGTTTAAAAGATGTTAAGGTGTTAAAAATACCTAAGAAGTTAGTGTGGGCAATTTAATAGTGTTTCTGGAAAATTAACACTTGTGAAAATGGAGTAAAAGATGAGTTTGGGAAGAAATGGGTAAAGTGGTTATGTAAAGAGGAACATTTTTATGAAATAAAAATGTTAGAAGGGGTGTTGCAGTTGATAGTCCTAATGAAGATGATTTTTGGATTAATGTCAAGGTGAAAGTGTAAGGGACATGAAATGATTTTCAAAGTGTAACACATGTTGGGGTGTAACCCCGGGTGTTGGCTTTGGATGGATAAAAGGAAAAGTGGTATAACATGGACATTTGCAAAATTTAAACACACATTAAAAAGGAACTCGGATGACAGTGAGAAAACTAAGGACGGCTCGGAGCCCTAGGGTGAATTAACCAAACGGGATAACACATATGGTGTGCATAACCGACGGTATGGAGCCCGTTAAAGTATACGGTTATTGAATTTTTTTGAGAAAGAGATAAACAAATACGAAACATGTTAAGAAATGGTTTATGTGATGAAAATGTGTTAAGACAACCTCACTTGAATGAATTAATAAATGTTCTGGTAAATATAAAATGGACAGGTAAATATGAAATTGATTAATGTCCATAAGATCGAGAAAAATGATAAAGTAATCGAGTAAATGAGTGGTCAAAATATGTTTAATCCATAATTAACACAAGGTGTATTGTGAAAGGGTTTTCAAAGGATAAATGAGTATTTTCTAACATGGTGTTTGTGTCTGTTGAAATGGTGATTTTTAAATGAAAATACTAATATGGAATGGTTCAAATAAAAAGGATGATTCTAGTAAAGGAATGGTTTTCGATCAAACCAAGTGGAGTGTTTCAAGTATTTTAACATGTATGTGTTAAATAAAGAAATTAATATCAAATGAGGAAAAATAAGTTTTTTTTACAAGATTAAGGTGAATTAATCTGGATAAATAAGTTTTTCGAATGTAAAACGGTTTCGTGCATTAAGTATATGTGCGTGCGTGTGTGTGTGTGTGTATGTGCGTGTGTGTGTGTATGTACAAGGTAGTTACATGTGCATGTAGGTATAACGTGTTAGAGTCTTCTTTCTGCCGTTCGATTCTATACTGCATTTCTATATTTCCCATTGAGCAATCGGCTCACTCCCTTGTTTTGTTAAGACATGTTGGGTGTTATTTCATATTTAAAGAGCGTTATTTAGGTGAGTACACTATATTATTTTACGTTAGTAGATCGGTATGCTTGGACTTCGAGATGCTCCCCATTGGTCCCTTATGTAATTTGGTTTGAAATTGGAATTACATGATAAGTAAGTGAAACGTGAATTAAAAGTAAAACTGAAGCAATATTATATACGTTGTTCATTTCACGTCACACCTAATACTCGGGTCAGACCGATTTGACTATAGGTAACCCACATATCTGGTTTAGGGCATTATAAATGGTATCAGATATCTAGGCTCAAGGTTCCTTTAGGGAGTGATGTGGTGTGGTTGTTAGTGGATCTTTGACATCGGTGTTGGTTTTGGGCTGGTCATGATAATTTTGAGTGACGATTTAGCTTGTGTCCTCGACGATGAAATCAGAGAGGTTATAATGAGATGTAAATTAGTGCCAAGTGGTATACGACTAAGTTTATTGTTATTAATTTATTACACATTTCTGATTTAGATATGCCTATAAGTTTAGGGTGTTTGTGCAAGCCAATAGTGATGAGGCCACTGAATTTAGTGTGAGGTGCATGTGTGTCAATCCTTAGGGATATGAGAATCCAATTGAGGTATAGAGAATGATGAATGACATCTATCGAATTAAAAATATGACTCATGTAAATTCAACCATGGAGACTAGAGAGCTAGTGCGTTATACCCAGACAGTGTTGATTGGTGATAGAAATACGTTAAAATCTTATAAATAGCTACTTCTGATAGTTAGTACCAATGGTGTGGCTAGGTGAATTTAGTCCGTGGGGTAGTATCATAATGTAGGGCAATTAGTGATTTAGTGGGCATAATGAACCCTGTTGGTCAACACTTGGGATGACTACTCATTCTAAATCGGTAAGATGGTATCATTATCAATAAGTGAACTAATGATTCTTGATTGAAAGTTGTACCTTATAGGATATGATGAGAGTTATGAGAAAATTATAATAAGTATATTACATGCGCAATAATGCTCGTTGACTAGACTTTGTAGTGAACTCTAGGTAGTCTTCTATGATGGGATTTTCGAAAATGTGATGTGATTTTAAGGAATAGGGTCTTTAGTGATATCGATGATGCATACCTAAAGGTTTTTAGGTTATAGTTGACATCCTCTATCCTGCCAAATCCTTAGCAACATTAGTTTTGGTTTAGTATGTGGCTTATGTCCCCAGCCGCTTGGATGATAGATAAGATCATTGTCTAAGTGTAAAGGCTTGTAGTGGCCATCTAAGTGATGGCTAGGTGTGAGGGTAGCCAAAAGGATGGATAAGTGAGAGGTAAACTTAGTGTTAGTGTGGTGTAAAGGTATACTGGAGTGTCTGTGGGACTAATTATGTGTTACATCATTAGGGACAAAAATCAACTAGTTGTGACGTCCGGAGGTCTTCTATGGTTAAGGTGCGCCATGTGTGGAAGCTCGTGGACTAGTGTCTTGCGAGCACCAAGTACTCAGTTTGTGGGTATTGAAAGTTTTGTATAAAGCAACTATAATGATAAAGGTATGGATGATGAAATTTTTTTGGGTCTTGAGGACGGTTACATAAAATGTGTTTGGTGTCCTTAAGAGACTAGTTAAGTCCGGTATGAAGGAGCATTATTATCCTAGTAATGATTATGTTGAGGGTTAGGTGATGATCTCAGATTGTTGGTTGGGGTTTAGAAGAGTCATATAGTTTACGTGATGGGTATGTCTTCCCAAATCGGCATAGATGGGTGGTGTAATCTCTAAGGTAAGCTGAAAGTTTGTGTTGTTATAGGTGTGATGCTCAGATGTCATGAAATAACAAGTATTGGTGTCATGACACTAGGTTTAGAGGTATGCTAAGAAATTTATGTGAGATTTATATTGATGATGTCAGGTGGCGACTTAAATAACAACTAAGGTGGGGTAATATCTGAGCATGATAGAATGTTGGCGAGTTTTGATGGTATATGATAGGATATTCTTAACAAGGTAAGTACTAGTTCTTTATACATCCCTGCTAAGAAGGTATGGATTAGAAGATGTAGTCTTAGGTGGTAATCACTACCCTTAAAATGCCAATGTCGACCAGTGTGGTTGCCACGTAAATTCATTTTGGGTAGAACTCAAAAGTGAGCTTTGTGGCAATCTCGTGTAGTCAAAGAACACGATAAGGTAGATGACTCTCTTAAACTAAGTAATGCCTAAGGAAATTTGGTATTTTAATCATGATGTGAGAAGGTAGGTAATAACTTAGGCGTAGTAGGTTGGTTATATCATCCTCAATAGGTGGGATAGGTCAATGTGAACAAGGGCAATAGGCATTCTCCGATTGGATTAGTTCACGTGTGCAAAGGAGGAGGGGGTAGGGCTTTATGCCCAGGTAGGGAAGTTAGTTGATGAATCCCTATAGAACTAAAGGTTCATAAGTTGCTTTCGTGTTGCTAGAATGAATTGTTATGAGTATATTCATCATGGTTTATGATCCATGCCAGGGTATATGGCTAAGATTAGTACCCGGTGAGAACGTAGGGAATCAGTGACATGACTTCAAGCGTATGGTGTAGTTTTGCTTTTTGTAAATCATCTTCGTATGATAATGGGTGTAATTTCTCGAGACAGTTTCTTATTCCTTCGGACTCTCGTGTGTCCTTGTCTATTTTGATAATATTGAATTAGGATTCTCACGTATGTGGTAACTCGAATTGGTGCATTGTCATGGTACGATACGGTTAGTCCTAGTAGAGAACGACGGACTGGGTATGGTTAATACAACTCAATAACTAAGTGTGCCTTGTCTGAGGTATTTTTTCCATTGCATAAAGTTCTATGTATGGGTGTCTGCACTTTCGTCCACATGATTTGATCGTAGTACTAACTTTTCTTAGGATTAGCGTCCTTTTGACTGGTTGGCATGGTCATCAGTGGTTCTGGTTGCAAAGAGTGGGATGATGACTTGAAGATATGGTATAATGTTAAAAATTGAGGAAACTTAGCATACATTATTTCTTTCCCATGGTTAGTGCATTAAAGCGAGGATCTAGCGAGTATTTATTGGTGAGACGCCTAGAGCAGTATTAGGCCCATCCGAGTGATGTAGCAGAAGGTGGGAATATTACTTCTTAGAGTGAGAAATTAGCATAGTATGGTTATTGGCAAGCTCATACGAGTTGTGTAGTCAGAATAACCTGATAATTTATAGGATGTAGGATGTGTAGTATTAAGATGGAATTGACTTTTGTGATGAATACGATGATTAGTTGTACTACTATTCACATTGGGTGAGTGTTGATCACTAGAAAAGGTCTCCCGTGGAGGTGACAACATTCCTTGGGTATCAACTTGGGTAGTACTAGAAATTATTTTGACATGATCATCAAATGAGTTGAGACTTGAAGTCGATTATGTGACATTCATGATTAGAGAGATGGTGAGCGTTAAAGCATGTCTCATGTATATTGTTTGTTGACCAACCCCGTGTGGAGGCACGTAGTGTGACCTTAGTATTGAGAACTTTGATGATTTTATCTTGGAGGATTTCTATGGACTAGAATGAGAATTGGTAAACCCTATGAATCTGAAAATATTGACAGATTGAAAATTTTAGGGACGAAATTCCCAATGGGGAGAAGTTTGTAATACCCTACCCTAATATTTCATTGCAAATTTTGTATAAAATGTAATGAATTGAGGTTTGATGGCAATTGTGGGAAATTATGGAAACAAGTGGAATTTGGAGAAAAGAATGAGAAGGAAGGGTTCAAATGACGCTGAGGTGACTCAAACAACATTTGGATCTTGTTCGAAGCAGGGGATCAAGCGAGGTTCAAGCGAGATCCCACTGCCTAACATTGTAAGTCGCACGAAGGTCGTCAGAAGCCACAACTCGAACGAGATGAACTTGTCATTCAAATGATTCTCATTTATTTTGAACGATGTGCCTAAAGAATGTATAATCTGACTTACCCTTGTGCGTTGTTATATTTTTGGCCCTTGGATTTTTGAGTCGTTGGAATCCGGTTTGCTCAGAGGGGCAAAAATGGATTTTTTGGTGTTTTAAGGATTTTTATAAGGGTGGGCTCGGTTCATTTGGATCAATTTGTAGCTTGAAGAAGAGAGAGAGAGAGAGAGAGAGAGAGAGAGAGAGAGAGAGAGAGATAAATTTGGTATTCAACCATGTTTGGACACCTCTATCCACAATTCCACCATTTCACCATCTAAAACCCACCACATTCTTATAGTATTCCACCATATTCAAGCCTACAATATCCAACTCCACCATTATTGAATGAAGATAATAATTTATTGAGCTTTGTTGGGGGTTCTTGAAGATGGAGATGGAAGAGTTCATGTAGTTTGAAGAGAGTTTTAAATGGGGTTATGCTTGGAAGCTTAAAGGGAGCACATATGGAGCATAAATGGAGAATGTATTTGGTATCCCCTTTAGGAAACCTTTGAACGTGGGGGTTTCTCATCCTACATTAACTTTCTAACACCATATGAAGTCTTTATAGGTGGGAAAATCTATCCTCGACATTTAAGACTCTATTTGCATTGTTAGTAGTCTGTTGTTAAAGATTACATAAGTAGAATGCACATGAATAAATGATGGTTTCTAGTAGATTAATATTAAATATTTGTATAGAACAAAAATATTGGGAAATGTTATTTTGTTGAAAATAAAGTATGAGTAAATATTTCAAAGTTTTGAAATAAAAAAATTGATATTTTTATGAAAATATTATTTTTTCTAGAAATCTAAGGGTGAACATTTTAGGATATAAAATGTTGGGAAAGGACGTTGATTTGCTAAAATAATTGGTCAAATAATATTCCAAATTTTCTTGTAAAAATGAAAATTTGATGAGAAATGGACATTTGCTGAGTTTGAAAGAATAAAATGTACTTTCGGTATTAAAAATGCATTTTTACAAAGTATTATGAATTTTTAAAATGAAAAACATGTTTAACCAATTCAATATGATTTCAGGATTTAAAATTCACCCTCTCATATATATAAATTGGTAGTATTTTCATAATAAATGCGTGAACAAGTTCAAAGGAGATGTTATTGGGCTTAAATAAGAAATAAGAAAAAGATGAAATTCTTATCTTCAAAGTTTGTGAAAAATGGGTTAAAAGTGCGATGAATGTAAGGTTATAAGACTATATGTACTGATAAAAAGGAAATGATTTTTTTTTATAAAAGTAGTCTTTAAGTGTAATTTGGTATCTTGAATAAAAAAGTAAAGAAATGTCTAATTTGGAAATACGGTTAGTAAAGGTGTTGGATAGGTGTTAATGGTTAAGCATTGGAAAGTTGGTGACCTAGTAATGTTTGAAAGACTAACACTTATGGGTTTGAAAATTAAATAATGAAATAAATAGGTTTCCAACTCGAGAAAAACAATACTCCAAATGTTAAAAAGACGTTAAGGTGTAAAAATACTTAAGAAGTTAGTGTGGGTAACTTAATAGTGTTTTTGTAAAATTAACACTTATGAAAATGGAGTAAAAGACGAGTTTGGGAAATTTTGGGTGAAGTAGTAATTTTTCTTAAAGTGGAACATTTTTATGAAATAAAAATGTTATAAGGGGTGTTACACATGATAGTCCTAATGAACGTGATTTTGGTATTAATGCCAAGGTGAAAGTTTAAGGAACATCAAATGATTTTCAAAGTGTAACACAAGTTAGGGTTAAAATTCGGGTTTTGGCTTCGGTCGGATAAAAGAAAAAGTGGTATAATGGGGACGTGTTCAAAATGTTAACAGACAATGAAAAGGAACTCGGATGACACTGGAAAAATTAAGGAGGACTCGGAGCCCTGGAGTTAAAAACCAAAAACACTTTCCATAGCATATGGTGTGCATAGTTGATGGTATGGAGCCCGTTAAATTTTACGATTATTGGAAGATTCGGAAAAAAATAAAGAAACAAGGAACATGTCAAAAAATGGGTTTTGTGGTGAAAATGTGTTAAGACAACCTAAATTAAATGAATTAATAAATGTTCCAGTGAAGATGAAATTGGCAAGTAAATGTGAAATTGATTAATGTCCATAAGGCAGAGAAAAAGTGTAAAGTAAGCGAGTAAATAGGTGGTTAAGCAACCTAAGAGATCTAACCCATAATTAACACAATGTGTGTTGTGATAGTTTTTTCAAAGGATGAGTATTTTCTAACAAGATGCTCAGGTGCATTGAAATCACAATGTTTTAATGAAAATATTAAGGTGGAATGGTTCAAATAAAAAGGGTGTTTCCAGTCAAGGAATGGTTTTCGGTCAAACCAGGCGGGGTTTTCCAAATATTTAACCGTGTGTGTGTTAAATAAAGGAATGGATGTCAAATGAGTGAAAATAAGTCTTTTACAATATTAAGGTGAATAAATTTGGATAAATAAGATTTTTGAATGTAAAATTGTTTCATGTATTAAGTATGTGTGTGTGTGTGTGTGTGTGTGTGTGTGTGTGTGTGTGTGTGTGTATATATATGTATGTATAGGAGAAGGCTTACGTACATCATGCTCTATACATCATCTGTACATAACACCTAGTTGTAGGCCCTAAAAAATCCAAATTTTTTATTTCCCTTGAAATTAACCTTTCAATAAACCCAGGTTCAAATAATTAAGTCAAAATACATTTTTTTAGCTATTTTTACAAAATTCGCAAAAAACTGCTCAAAACACTTTATTTATAAGGGTTAGTGCCAGCATTTTTTTGTAGATTTTTTAAAAATAGCCATCAAACGTATTTTAACCTAATTTTTTGAATATGGGTTGATTATAAGGTTAATTTCAAGAGAAAAATAAAAAATTTGGAGAAAAACTTTCTTAAGACCTAGAAATAGGTCTGGTGTATGGTGTGATAGCCTTCATCTCTCTCTCTCTCTCTCTATATATATATATATATATATATATATATATACACACACACATCTGTGTGTGTGTGTGTGTACTAGGTAGTTGCTTGTTCACATAGCTATTACGTGGTAGAGTCTTCTTGCTGCCGTTGGATTCTATATTGCATTTGTATATTTTACATTGAGAATTTGGCTCACTTCCTTGTTTTGTTATGGCAGATTGGGTACGGGTTAGTATTTAGACAGCGTTATACATGTTAGTACTCTCTTTTGTTTTACGTTAGTAGCTTTGTATGCTTGGACTTAGGTGCGCTCCCCATGGGTCCCTCACATAGTTTGTTTTGGAATCGAAATTACATGCTAAGAAAGTGAAACGTTAATTAATTAAACAAAACCGGCATAGTAACATTATATAAGTTGTTCATTTCACTTCACACCTAATTATTGGGTCGGATTGAGTTGACTACGAGTAAACCACGTAACCGGGTCAGAGCGATACATGGGATCTAGAAGAGCGCCGATAAAATTTGAGATGACAACCCGAATTCTATGATCTAGTGACGAAAGGACATGAGTCATATATCCTTAATACCATTTTCCAGAAGTATTTTTTGGCCTCATTGGTATAGAATTTGACGAGGGCTTCGTGGGTTTTCAACAATGGCATATCCTCTTGAAATAAGTCGTACGGGATGGGTGGGATTCTGGGGGGGAGCTTCTTTAACATATTCATTAAAGGAGTGAATTGCTCGAATGATATAATATATGTCTTCCTCAATCTTTCGTATTTTTTCCCTATAATTGTTTTCATTTTCATAATCTTCTCTCAAAGACTCTGGTGGTACAACCATTTTGACATTTTTGTATTTTAACTTAGAATGGTAAAGATTATAACGAGGTTATGTTTTTTATAGGCCTAGTAAGGTTTAGGATTTTGAGCCTAATAATTAGGGTAGGTGGTGGTTATAATTATAAATGAAGAAAATAACATGTAAACTTCCAAGGTTTCAATATATTTGGACGATGTTGACTTAATAAATAGTGTAGTATAAGGATTTACACGTTTAATTATTTGGACATAATGTTATACACGTGTACATGTATTTTATAATGTTGTACGTGTACTTTAACAATACTGGTTTAATATAGGCAAATAAAGCAAAGTACGCATAGAGTTACAAAGTACATGTGAAATTCTGTAATGTTGTACATATAGTTTGTAGTGTTTGCGTGTACTTTGTGATTTTTTATTTATTTTGGACAAACATTGCAATGTATACGTATGTCCATCTTAAGATATTCCCTCCCCTAGGTGATTTCGAGGGAAAAGAGGGAGGATAAAATTCCCGCGCCCCTCTCTACATGGTAGGGCGCTTCGACTGCCGTAGGTTTTAGGGTAATGTAAAGAGATAGAGTTACTATAATACCCCGTCCCAAGAATTGAATTAAAACCATATATGGATTATTATTGAGGATTATTTAATTACATTTATGGAAGAATTATGGATGAGATTGGAGAAAAATTAAAAGAAAAAAAAAGGGTCGTTCAAACAACATGGAGCTGTCGTTCGAACCATAGTGTGAAGGTCACGAGAAAGGTCATGATATACATGGCTTCTAACGACGGGCTACTGACTTACAATAGCAGGTCGCGCGAAGGGTCATGCGATCCATAGTTCAAATGACATAGTCTAAAGTCATGTCGTTGCAACGACATTTGTTGAGATTTTTAATCTTAGTTACCCTTGTGCACTTTCATAATTTGGAGCATTGGATATTTGAGCTGTCGAGCTCAGATACTCTCAAAAGGGGGAAAATGGATATTTGGAATCTTAGGGAGGTTTTATAAGTTTTTTTGGGTTATTATGGTTATTTATGTTATTTGTGTTAGGAGATATGGAAGAATGATATATATATATATAGAGAGAGAGAGAGAGAGAGAGAGAGGTGGGTGGTTTTCCACCTCCACCCACCACCAAACCATCAGTCCACCACCATTTTAGATAATATCCCACCATGTTCAAGCGTACAATACCCATTTCCACTATTGAGGCAAAGCTACGAATTTTGAAGTTAAATTTGGGGGATTTTAGAGAAGATGAAAGTTATTTTTAATGGAGTTGAAGTAGGTCTTGCTTGGAAGAAGAATATTTTGAAGATATTGAGGATGCATTTGGTAAACCCTAAAGGCCACCTTTGGAGGTGGGGTTTATTATTCCTACACTAACATTCCTACCACCCTTAGAACAATTAGAGGTGGAAAAACCTTACTCTTAGTATAAGATGTTATTTTGCATTTGTAGTTTTATATTTGGAAAATTTGAGTATGGTGTATTTAGTCAAATAGTTTAAATAATGTGTAGAGGATAATAAACATTTTTACGCAATAAAAATGTTGGGAAAATGTTATTTTATTGAAAAATAAAGAATGAATAAATATTTCAAGGTTTTGAAATAGCATAAGTTGGTATATTATGAAAATGGAATATTTTCTAGAAAGATTGATGTTAAACATTTTATTTCATAAAATGTTTGGAAATAATGGTTTATGTTGGTAAACATTGGTGAAAAAGGGTTTTAAAGTTTCTTGCAAAAATGGAGATTTTATGAAAAATAGACATTCATTGAGTTTGAAGAAATTAAATGTCTTTTATGTCTTGAAATGTAATTTTTGCAAATGTTATGAAATTCTAGAATGAAAAATGTGTTTAAACCATATAGTAGAATTTTTGGGTTTAAAATCCATCTTCTCATGTTTATAAACTAGTAAAATTTTGGCATTAAACGTATAAACAAGTTTAAAGAAGATTTTGTTGGGTTTAATATGAAATAAGAAAAGTTGGAATTTTAGTCTTCAAAATGTGTGAAATTGGGACTAAAAGATATAATTAACATGATATTATAAGATTACACATGTTGATACAAAGAAATGGTATTTTCTTATGAAAGTAGTTTTAAGTGTAGATGGATTTATTTAATGAAGAAATGAAAGAAATTTGTGTTTCGGGAATAGTTGATAAGAGTATACATTAAGTGTTAATGGGTAAACATGGAAAAGTTTGCGAGTAATTTAGTAATGTTGTAAATGATTAACACTTATGGAATTAAAAAGGGAATAAAGGTGTAAAAGTGTTTCCAATTAAGTAGAATCATACTCCAAGGTTAAAAGGGTGTTAAAGTGTTAAACACTTAAAAAGTTTGTATGGATAGTTTAATAGTGTATTTTTTTTGGAAAATTATCACTTATGAAAATCGAGTAAAAGGTAATTTTGGAAACAAACAGGTAAAATGGTAATTTTACTTAAAGTGGAACATTTTTATGAAATAAAAATGTTGGAAAAGGGTGTTACACAGTGTGATCTTAAAAGAATATGATGTTTTGAATAAAAATCAAGGTTAATGTGTAAAGGACATGAAATGATAAATTTTCAAAGTGTAACACAAGTTTGGGCAGTAAAGTCTCGGGTTTTGGCTTCGGTCGGATAAAAAGAAACAATGGAATAATGTGTAAATTTGTAAAATGTTAAAAGACATAAACAGAACTAAGATGACATCGGGATAAAGCAAGAAGGGCCTGGAGCCCTTGGGTAAAAAGCCCAAAAACACTGGCCAGATCATATGGTGCGCCTAACCGGCAGTGGGGAGCCCGTGGAAGTATTATTGGAAGATTTCGAGAAAAGATAAAGGAAATATGGAACATGTAAAGAAATGGATTGTGTGGTAAACAACCTAATTTTAATTAACATAATAAGTACTCCAGTGATAGTGAAATGGACAAGTAAATGCGTAAACATACTAATGTCTATAAAGGAGGTAAAAAGGGTAAAGTAAGTGGGCAAATGATTGATTAAGCAACCATATGGTTAAATACATAATTTGCATGAGTATGAATTGAAAAAGGTTTTCAAATGAGAAATAAGTATTTTCTAACATGGTGGATGCGCATATTGAAAGGGTGAGTTTCAACGAAAATACTAAAGCGTATTAAAATAAATAAAATGGAAATTTTGTAAAGGAATGTGTTTAGATAAATCAAGATTAGTGGTTTTCAAGTGTTGAGCTGGGTGTGTTAAGTGACGTGAGAAATGTTAAGAATGAGTAAGGAAGTCTTTTACAAGATTAAGGTAAATTAATCTGGACAAGTTAGGTTTTCGGAAGTAAAACGGTTAATGCATTCGAACGTGTATTTTCAAAGGTATATATATATATATATATATATATATATATATATATATATATATATATATATATATATATATATATATATAGAGAGAGAGAGAGAGAGAGAGAGAGAGAAAGAGACAGAGAGACAGAGAGATACATACATACATACATATTTTCGCATGCATGTTGTTGTAGTGTGTGAGTATATTTTTTGTCTTTCGTTTCTATACTGCTTCTGTATAATGCCATTGGCCATAGGCTCACACCCTCGATTTGTTACATTAGGTTGGGTGTCGTTTCATATTTTGAGGGTGTTATACGGGTAAGTATACTTTATTTATTTTACATTAGTAGCTCTGTTTACTTGGATTTCGGGGTGCTCGACTTGGGTCCTTCACGTAGTTCATTCTGAAACTGGAATCGCATACTAACAAGTTAAATGTTAACTAAAATAAAACTGGAGTAGTAAAATTATGTATATTTTTCCATTGCACTTCACACCTAATGATCGGGTTTAACCCGATTAACTCACGGGTAACCTATAAATCCAGGCAGGTTGGGGCCTTACAAAAGGTATCAGAGCTGTAGGTTCAAGTTTCCTTTCGGGAGTTACATGGTGATGTCGATATTGTATCGTTTGACATTAGTGTGGTTTGGGTTGGTCATGCTAGTTTGATGATGGTTTGGTTCGTGTTCTCGATGGTAAGGTCAAAGAGGTTAGCATGACAAGTGAGTTAGTGCCAAGTGGCATACAATTAAGTTGATAGTTATTAATCGCTTTCGCATTTCTGATTAGAATTGTAGTAATTGATGGGTGTCCATGCAATCCTATAGTGGTGACACCATAGTTGTTAATGTGAGGTTCTTGTGTTGAATTTTAATGGCATAGTTACATTTGAGATGTCGAGATAATGGAATGACGCCCAATGGCCAAGTGACACGAGTTGCATATAGTTAACAATAAAGATTGATGGTTAGGATGTCTCGACTAGACACTAATTATTGGTGATTAAAAGATATATATGCCCCTTAGTTAAATCACTTGTGGATAATTAACGTCAGTGATGTAATTAGGCAAATTCGATTCTTGGGGTGATATCGCAATTGATGGTAATTTGGAGAACATGTGAAGTTGTGCATAATGATAGTGGCAATGCCGTAAACCCTTGTGTGAGATGTGGTGTGAAATGACTTTGGTAATGAGAGTAGCCTTGTTAGTGGTAATAATGAGTGGTGTTTGCTGCGACCCAGTGGTAATGGTTGTGTATCTCATATATGGAGATTGAAAATCTTAGTGGCTTTAATAAGTATTGATTTTATGGTGAGAACATATTAGTTCCTTTGGTTGAGGACTTAGGTTGGGTATATCTTGATTATGTTGGGACATTGAGGAATAGGATCTCGTGCGTCGTCCGTGGTTTGGACCATGGTATTTATAGGCAATACCTAACATCCATATTCTACTAAGATTTATATAATCGTGTTAACTCGTAGGTTGGGACTTGATATGATATTAGCATAGTGTGGCAATTTTGGTTGCCATAGTTGAACGGTCACTGAGAATTCGGTAAGGCAGACCTTGAGGTTTATAGGCTGCAGGCGACGTCGTGTATCTTGCCATGATTTGTAGTAGCATTAATTATGGTTTGCACGTGACTTATATCCACAGCTGTTTGGAATAAATGTAAGATTAGTATCTAAGTATTGAAACTCATTTTAGCCACTGTGGCAATGACTAGGTGCGAGGAAATACTAGTGTATGAGTAGTTCAGAGGCACATTGAGGTGCCCATGGGAGAAATTGTGTGTGGCACCGTTAAGGATATATATTGAATGTGGTGATGTCTTGAGATGTTTGAGGATAAAGGTACACTATGGCTAGAATCTCGTAGACTAGCGTCTTTGCGAGCACCAAGTAATATCAATATGGGTATTGAAATGTTTGTAGCGTTCACCTATGATGATAAAAGTATAGACAATGAAACCTTGTCGACTTTTGGGTCTTTACATGAAATATGTTTGGCGTTCTTAGGAGACCAATTAAGTTTGATAAAAAGAGGTAGTGTCACTCTAGTAATGATTGAGTTGAGGGTGGGATGATGATGCCAGATTGCTGGTTGTGTAGAATACGTGTCGAGTATGGCCTTCTAATTAACACATATGGGTGGTGCAATCCCTAAGGTAGGACTATAGTAGTGTGATTATAAGGGTGATGCTAGAATGTCACAAAATGACTCGTATGGGTGTAGTGATAACCGATTTACTTAAAAAAGGCAATTAAGGTGTAGTAGCATTGAAACATGATTAGTATGTCGGGGTATCGACTATATATGATAGGGTAACCTTGATAATGGAAGGACTAGTTCTTGGAACGTATTTCCAAGGTAGTGAGAGTTAGAAGCAGTAGCCTGGTGCTGTATTTGCTACCCTTAGAATGCCAACGACAACAGGTTTGGTCTACCCGAAATTTTTGTGTAGGTAGAAACCTAAGGTAAGTTGGTTGGCGATCTCATGTGGTCAATAAGGAACATGGTTAGGTGAGTGTATTTCTTGAACTAAGTAATGTTTATGAAAATTTAGGACTTCGGTCATGATATGATAAAGCGTACAATGACCTAGGTATAGTAGGTTAGTGACGTCATCACTAGTGATTGGAAAAAATTAGTGACTAGAACGTGAGGTGAGTGTTAATCAGAATGATCCATTTACACCAAGGAAATGAAAGGTAGGTTCGTGCTCCCATAGAGGGAAGTCGGACATTGACTTTTTAAAGGACTATCGATTCATAAATTGCGTTCATATTATGATAATGAATGGTTGTGATGTGATTCTTCATGGCTAGTGACCGAGGCCGGAGTATATAGCCAGAAGTGGTACTCGATGAGAGTTTTTTGAATGAGTGGCATGACTTCTAGTATCCGTGTAGGTTAACTTCCATAAGTCAGAATCGAATGCCTATGGGCAAAATTTCTTGGGAAAATTATTTATTCCTTCTATCTCTCCTATATTCCTTTCGTTTTTGGTAATTAGGAATCAATATTATCACCAATGTGGTGACTCATATTGGTTACATGTCATGGTACAATGCTGTTGGGCCTGGGAGAGCGCAGTGGACCAGGTTTGGTCAATGCAACTCGGTAACTGGGTGCATCCATCTGGGGTATCCTTATGATTGCATAAAATTTTACATACGTGTGGCTACGCTTTTAGCCACACGGTTGTCTAATAATATCAATCTTTCTTAGAACTAGTGGACTTTTAACTGGACGGCTTGGCAATTAGTGCCTCATGTTATGAAGAGTTTGATGATGCCTTGAGGATACAATATAGTGCTGGAAATTGAAGAAAACTTAGAATACTATATTTCTTTGACACAATGAGTGGATTTCAGTTAGACTTTAGTGAGCACTCAAGTATGAGACACCTAAGGTAGTGTTATGTTCATTAGGGTGACGTAGCGTAAGGTGTAAATTGGGAGTGCGGTGATGATTTGATGGGATTATTCCTCCTTGGAAGTGGGAGACTAGCATAATATGGTTCTCGCCAGGCTTATGTGAGTTATGTAGTTAGGATAACATGACAGTGTGTGGAACACAAGATGTACAGTCCTAAGCTAGAAATTATTTTTTACAACGATTGGTTGTATTATGATTATTTTGGGTGAGCGTTGATCACAAGAAAGGGTTTGCCCATAACGGCATCGGTATGCATTAGGTACTAGCATAGGTAGTTCTAGAATGATTTGGACTTGGTCATAAGGAGAGTTGAGACTCAGGGAGATTTTGTACTTTCATTGTCAGCGAAATGGTGAGCAATAGGGCATGTTGCATGATTGAGTGTTTGGTGTCCTTAGAGTTGAGGACTTCGATAGTTTGTCTTGGATGGTTTTTAGGACTTAAAATAGAAGTTCATAAACCCTATAAGATTAAGGATTGATAGATCGAGAATTTCACAGATGAAATTCCCTAAAGGGAAGTTTTTAACACCTTGTCCCAAAAATTGAATTAAAACTATATATGGATTATGATTGAGGACGAGTTAATTATAATTATGGAAAGATTGTAAATATGATTGGATAAAAATAAACATAAAAGAAAAATAATCGTTCAAATGAGATGGGGTTGTTGTTCGAATGATAATGTGAAGGTCATGGGATACATGGCTTCTAACGACATGCTACTGACTTACACTGGCAGGTCGTGAGTTCCATATTTCGAATGACATAGGCTAAGTCGTTCGAATGACATAGGACAAGTCATTCGATCGACGTTGGTTGAGATTTTTAATCTCAGTTTCCCTTGTGTGTTGTCATAATTTAGAGCATCGGATCTTTGAGCTATCGATCTCAGATCAACCCAATAGGGGAAAAACGGTTATTTGGATTATGAGGGAGGTTTTATAAGGGTTTGTTTGGTGTACTTGGTTATTTTTGTTGGGAGAAATTGAAGAAGGAAAGAGAGTGAGTGTGAGATGTAATACCCCGTATTTTCATGATATTTATCTTTGGGGATTAATTGAATTAAATGTGTATTAATTAGAAATTAATCCGGATAAAAATATTAACGAGATGTGAGTTAGTATTTGATTATAATGTGTATACTTGGCAATATATGAATATTGGAAATATTGAAATTGTCACGAGATTGAAATACGGTAATTTGGGAAACTTTGTTGGGACGCGCGTGACAGTCGCGCCAGGAATATAATTATTTGAATTAAAAAGTGAATTTTATTTTTATCACCCGTATGGTCATTTTGAGTGCGCCAACGCATCCAGAAGGGTTGAAATAGTCAGAAAACACTAGCCGGGGGTTAAGTTTGGGTCCCGGGGCATTATTGGGCCATACCGGTAACTTATAGGGGCATTTTGGTAATTTCGGAAATCTGGAAATTAAAACCGACGAAAATAAGAGATAAAAATCTGACTCTTTCTTTATCCACTAAACCCACTACTTACACTAAGGGACTTAATGGGCTACGGGAGAAGTTAAGATATAATCCCAACTTACCAAAAACCAACCACACCTCCATTGTCATCTTCCTTAGAGAAACTTGTAGAGAGAGAGAGAGAGAAGAGAATTCTGCAGAAAGAGAGAGGGAGAACAACTTAGCCTTCAAGACTCAACATCAAATTCAGAGAAAGATTAAGTCAAGTGGTTTAATTACAATTGATTCAAAGCTATGCTCTTCCATGTTTAGGAATTATCGAATTTATCTTGGAAGATGATTTAGACCCATGAATTGGAAGTTTAAAACTATGAATTATGTTAGGGACTACATGTAGTAACAATCTGGATGAATTATGAACTCAGAATTATGACCCTTGATGATTTAAAAACGGATTTTTGAAGAAGTTTAGTAATGTTCTTGAAAGAAATAGTAATCTGGAATTCTTGACGAAGATTTTATCCATATAAAGCCCTTGAATGATGAATTATTGGTTTTAGAACGTTATTAATGTTGTAGGATGGTTATATGATGATGCTATAACGTTATATTAGAGATTCATGCATTAAAAGTATGTTTTGGGTTGATTTGAAAACTGCAAAACGAAGCAGTCCGTAACCATACCTGGTGCAATCGATCGATTCATCAGTCGATCGATCGACCACCATAGATCGATCGAAGGAAAAGGTCGATCGATCGACCTTCCCAGAATGAGTAAAGTTTTTCCCTATTTAAATTTTAATGATGTTAACCCTTGATTAATATTGTTGGAGACCATATGAATACCCTTAACCTTAAGGAAGACCAGTAGGCTTGGTTATGAGATTTGGACCTTAATTAGAATTCAATTTGAGGAATTATTCTAAAACTAATGAAATTCGATAAGTGAGTAGATATTTGGGTTAATAGTGTAAATTTGAATACTTTGATGAAATGAGGTTTGGGGCAGAAGTAAGGACCTTAGAATTAAAGATGCTATACGTGGGAATAATAGGAACTTAATAATCTATTTTACATAGGTTTTAAGTATAAGAAACTACGACGTGAGACGTGTCGACAATTTAACTTTTATATTATCGGGAGACGTAAAATATACAAATTTGGAATAATGGTATAATGATGTAGAGTATACCTTTATTAATATTGAATTATCTAAGATGTGTGATGCTTAGTATATGATTTCTATATGTATGACATACCTACCATACTTGCTATCACGGGAGGTTACGTTCGCTTAGGGCCTTCTTATCCTTGTGTTGCCCGGATTTAGATTGGTACCTCGAGGACATAGTTCAAGAGAACGACTTATTTGTGAGTTAATAAGCCAGCTGACTATGGAGCGTAGGTATGTACGTGACCATGGATATGTTGAATTATGTTCGCCTCCATTTTTGTGTGTGGTGTTTATTCCAACAATTCCTGAGAGATTCAGAATTTGTAATCCTTATGTACATGATGTACCGGGATGGATAGCAGAGTATGTGTGCACCGCAGCTTAGCCTTTGGGTGCTTGTATAGTATAATTATGATGTGAATAATATACGGTTAAATGATAAGGAAATTGCTATGTTAATTGTGGGTATAGTAATTGTAATATTATGAAAAGATAAAAGGGGACATGTATCAATAAATGGTTTTGTTAATAATTGGGAATCCGAGAATTAAAGTAGAACTCTCTATTTAATTGTAAAGGTTGGAAATTAAACGTGAACCGAGTAGGAGTGTTAGAAACTCTTTGAAATTATATAGTCATGAGAAAACACATGAATGGGTAGAGGAACGTTAGGAGTGCACAGTTAGACGAGAGGTGAGCATTTCATGTGAGAGCACGTCCTAACATGTATCTTGCATTCCTTGTTTTAATTATTATTAAAGCACTTGCTGTTTTTAAAATACTTTCCACATTCGGGCTCTGACCCGTTTTCTTTCAAATCTATCTTTTTGTAAAAACCATTTTAGGTGCCCAGCCACAAGGACACCATGCTTAGGATCCTCATTCAGGTGACGAGTTGTAGCGGTTTGTGGGAGTTACAGGACATTGATTATAGACGCTTCATCTATCTTGACTCTATACTCAGTATTTATCAGTTGTAGGGCATGCCGCCCATTTCTTTTAGAGGCATTTCATTTATTTCAGTTATTCAGAATTCGGGCATGTACTTAATTCAGAATTCAGACTTGTCTTATTATTTTTAGTTGTGGGATTGGTGTGAGGAGTTTTCCTCCGAACTTATTACTATTATTGGTTATTTCATTACTTTGTTATGGTGAATGGTTTTATGTTGTACTTCCATTATTCTTTTTGCATGTTAATCAGATAACATAAAATTTGACAACTTACTTTTTAAATACTAGGTGGTTAGTAATCTTTAAAAATGTTTTCGACAGTGATGCTATTAACTGAATCAACTTGACATTTTGTATTGATTTAATAAAGGAGTAGCTACCCGATATTTAATTAGTCGGGGTGTCACATGAGAGAGGTGGGTGGTCTTCCACCTCCACCAACCACAAAACCACCACTCCACCACCATTTAAGATGATATCCCACCATGTTCAAGAACAATACCCATTTCCACCATTATTGAGGAAAAGCTACGAATTTTGGAGTTATGTTTAGGGGATTTTGGAGAAGATAAAATTAGGTTTTAATGGAGTTGAATCCGGTCTTGCTTAGAAGCTTGGAACAAGAGCTTTTTGGAGCTTTAGAGGATGCATTTGGTAACCCCTTGAAACCTCCTTTGGAGGTGGGATTTCTACTCCTACACCAACATTCCTACCACCATTATAACCATTAGAGGTGTGAAAACCTTTCTCTTAGTGTAAGATGTTGTTTTGCATTTGTAGTCTTGTACTTAGATTATTTGACTAGGGTGTATTTAGTTAAATGATATAAATAATGTATAGAAGAAAATAAACATTTGTATGGAATAAAAATGTTGGAAAAATGTTATTTTGTTGAAAAATAAAGAATGAATAAATATTTCAAGGTTTTGAAATAGTCCAAGTTGGTATTTATGAAAATGTTATATTTTCTAGAAAGATTGATGTTAAACGTTTTATGAAATAAAATGTTTGGAAATAATGGTTTATGTTGGTAAACATTGGTGAAATAATGTTTTAAAGTTTCTTGCAAAAGTGGAGATTTTATGAAAACTAGACATTCATTGACTTTGAAGAAATTAAATGTCTTTTATATCTTGAAAATGTAATTTGTGCAAGTGTTATGAAATTCTAGAATGAAAAATGTCTTTATACCATATAGAATGATTTTTGGGTTTAAAATTCACCTTCTCATGTATATAAACTTGTATTATTTTGGAACTAAATGTATAAACAAGTTAAAAGAGGAATTCGTTGGGTTTAAACATCAAATAAAAAAAGTTAAAATTTTAGTCTTCAAAGTGTGTGAAATTGGAATAAAAGATATGGTGAACATGAGATTATAAGATTACAAATGTTGATAAAAGAAATGGCATTTTCTTATAAAAGTAGTATTGAGTGTAAATATATTTCTTGAATGAAGAAATTAAAGAAATGTGTGTTTGGAAAAGAGTTGATAAAAGTATTCATTAAGTATTAATGGGTAAACATGGAAAAGTTAGTGTGTAACTTAGTAATGCTATAAATGATTAACACTTATTAAATTAAAAAGGGATTAAAGGTGTAAACGTTTTTCTAATTAAGTAGAATAATACTCCAAGGCTAAAAAGGGTGTTAAAGTATTAAGCACTTAAAAAGTTGGTATGAATAACTTAATAGTATTTTTTTAAAAAAAATTAACACTTGTGAAAATGGAGTAAAAGGTGATTTTGAAATTAAATGGGTAAAATGGTAATTTTACTTAAATGGAATATTTTTATGAAATAAAAATATTGAAAAGGGTGTTACACAAAGTGGTACTAAATGAATATGATTTTTGGAATAAAAATCAAGGTTAAAGTGTAAAGGAAATGAAATGGTAAATTTTCAAAGTGTAACACAAGTTGGGGCGGTAAAGTCCATGGTTTTGGCATCGGCCGGGTAAAAAGAAAAAATGGAATAATGTGAACATTTGTAAAATATTAAAACACATAAAGGGAACTCGGATGAGACCGGTATAAATAAAGAAGGTCCCAGAGCCCTTGGGTGAAAATATATAAAACACTGGCCGAAGCATATGGAGCGCATAGACGACGGTGTGGAGCCTGTGGAAGTATGTAGTAATGGAAGATTCTGAGAAAGGATAAAGAAAATATGGAACATGTCAAGAAATTGGTTGTGTGGTAAAATGTGTTAATACAACCTAACTTTAATGAACATAATAATTGTTCCGATGATAGTGAAATGGACAAGTAAATGCGTAAATCTATTAATCTCCATAAAGGAAGTAAAAAGGATAAAGTAAGTGGGTAAATGGGTGACTAAGAAACCAAGTGGTTGATCCCATAAATTGAATAAGTATGTATTGAAAGAGATTTTCAAATGAAAAATAAGTATTTTCTAACATGGTGGATGCGTGTGCTGAAAGGATGAGTTTCAACGAAAATACTAAAACGTCTTGAAGTAAATAAAAGGGTGATTATGTCAAAGGAATGCGCTTGCATAAATCAAATGTTATGATTTTCAAGTGTTGAACTAGGTGTGTCAAATGAAGTGAAAAAGGTTAAGAATGAGTAAAGAAAGTATTTTACAAGATTAAGATAAATTAATCTAGACAAGTAAGGTTTTCGGAAGTAAAACGATTAATGTATTGGAACGTGTATTTTCAAATATATATATATATATATATATATATATATATGTGTGTGTGTGTGTGTGTGTGTGTGTGTGTGTAGATACATACATATTTTCACATGCATGTGGTTGTAGCTTGTGAGCATATTTTTTATCGTTTGTTTCCATACTGCTTTTGTATAATCCCACTGGACATGGGCTCACACCCTCAATTTGTTACCACAGGTTGGGTGAGGTTTCATTTTTTGAGGTCATTACACAGGTAAATATACTTTATTTATTTTACGTCAGTAGCTCTGTTAACTTGGACTTCGAGGTGCTACTCATAGGTCCTTCACGTAGTTCATTTTGAAACTGGAATTACATGCTAAGAAGTAAAATGTTAACTAAAATAAAACCAGAATAGAAAAATTATGTAATTTTCTCCATTTCATTTCACACCTAACGCTCGGATCGAACCGGGTTGACTCGTGGGTAGCCCATAAATCCGAATCGGGTTGTTATAGTCTCCAACCTATTTTGCACAAAATAGGAAAAACAACATGTCTCCGCCTCAAGAGAGCGGTATCAAAGACAAACTGATGCTTGCGAAACCAATAGTTCAGAGGTTTGGTGGCTATGTTACTGAATGGGAAGGTGATAGGTACCCATCCCGCCCTTTCTGTCTTTAATGGGATTATGACACCATTTTCTTTAATTTCGTCATAAAGTGTATGTCTGTGACACCCCGACTAATTAAATACCTGGTAGCTACTCCTTCATTAAATTAATACAAAATATTAAGTTGGTTCAGTTTTATCATCACTGTCGAAAACATTCAATTACTTACTAGCAACCTAATATTTAAAATAGTGAGACGTCAAATTTTATTCATTAGTTTAACAATCAACCAAGTAATTAAATTATCATTCATCAATCGAATAAACAATCTCATATGAATAACCAATGTAATGAAATGAATTGAGTCTGGAGTAATCACTCCAATAATAATACCATAGTAAAATAAAATCTCAACATAAGAGTTTGAATAAATAAACTAATATCTAAAATAATGAGAGTCTACAACTACCATATCTAAATAAGAATGGGCAACATGCCCTAACTTATATGAATGACTCTGGCGGAACCAAGGATAAATATGGAGTCGTCTAATACCGAGATCCTCTAGCTTCCATAGCAACTATATCACGTCTTCAGAATGGAACTCCCATTCTTGGCGTCCCTGTAGCTGGGCACCTAAAAGGTTATTACAAAACAAAATACATTTGGAGGACAATGGGTCAGAGTCCAACGTGAAAACAGTTTAAAAACAACAAGTGTTTAATTGCATTGAATAGTAAATATAATATACATTTTAGTTACGTACTTTCACATGAGTTTCTCACCCCTCAACTAATGTGCATGATTAATGTATAACCTTAACCCATCCTAGTTATGCCACTATCTAACTAGTCCATAATAACTCATGTTTTCGCATTCTACTATAGGGTACCTACTCGTATTACACCAACAAGTCATAGTTATATCCCATATTCATATCCATTAAATTACTTATCTCAAGTGCTATTTAAATTCTGACATTTTTAACCCATTTAAATATCTTAGTTATTCTCATCAACTAAGCAATAGTGAACCAGCCACAAGTACATATATAAATCACTCTCTGTACATGTATACATATATGGAACCCCTAGGCTAAGCTATGGTGCATGCATACTCTACTATCGAATCCAAGTACATCACGTACATAAGGATCACGCATTCTTAATCGCCCAGGAACCGTCTCAATACAAATCACACATATTGGAGGCGAACATAATTCACATACCCATGGATCACGTACATACCTATGCTTCCATGGTTAGCGAACTTATCAACTCATAAATAAGTCTTCACAATCCTATGTTCTTGAGGTACCAATCTAAATCCTCCCCAAGGAACATAAAGATAAGATGGTACTCTCCCTAAAATCAACCTCCTGCGATAGCAAGTATGGTAGGTATGTCATACACACAATAATCCATATACTAACTAATCACACAACTTAGGTAATCATCATATTAATATAGGTATACTCCAGCTCTATATGTTAAGTCTCATACGTATCATAGTATCATCCCGAATATTCCACGTAATATGTTTTGCACAATAAATCTCATCGTACAAATCCGAATACTTAAACCTACCTCAAAAGGTTACTAAGTAACCCATTAGTCTCTAAGGTTATCTCAGTAATTCAAAGTTCCTCTTCTACTGTTCCTAACCTTAAGTTATCCTTCAACCAAATTTCAATCCCAATTTTGTTTATTTCTAACGGTACTTCACTCGGTAAACTCCCATAAGTATCCTATTCAATCCCAAAAGGTATAACATTATCCATGCATAAACTACAACCGTAATGACCTTAACCAAGTCCCAAAATATTCTATTAAACCCCCTAGTAGTTCTTACAAGCTTGGAATTTATCAAACGTTAAAGGGAAATAATCTTCAAAAAATCAGGAGGAGTCGATCGATCGATGGAAAGCATCGATCGATCGATGCAGTCGATCGATTGACATTCATGAGTCGATCGATCCATCCATCAGGTATTGCAGTTCTGCATAATATTACCTACGGGTTTCATCAAACTTAACCCTCAGATACTCTACTATAATGTCCCAAACTCCCAAATATTTATTCCTAACATAATACCAACATAAATACATAAGTTCCAATGTTTTAGAATCATCAAATCATAACGGGGAGACAATTTCTTGGATCAAATCATGATTTTCTCATAAAAACCCTAGTTCTCCTATTTTCTTCAAGAACATAATATAACTCAATATAATTTCATATTTCTCTACCCATGGATCATAATTTTGTGGATGCTATATTCCCAGAAGTTAAACTACATGCAAAACCTACAAAGATTAAGATTTTAATTCTTCAAATACCTTCATTCATCTTTTTTCAAGGTTATTCTCCAAATTCTAAACTATCATGGATGATGTATGCACTGAATTTTTACAAGTTAAATCACTTTCCTAGAAATAGAAGTTCTGTCCCTTTGGAGAAGATGATACGGTAGTAATCCTCTCTTCTCGATCTATCCGACGTGGTGACGATGGTGCAAAAAGCCTAAAGGTGGTGGTTCTCATTTGGTAACTTCCTCCACTTCTTCTCTAATGGACGTTTGTGAATTTTGGTGATGGAAACCCGATGACTATTCCTCAAATAGTAAAAATGACTAAAACGCCCTTCCGGGCTATCGGTTAGGCCTAAAATGCCCCGAGACCCAAACAAAACCCCCCGCTAGTGTTTTCTGACTATCTCGACCCTTTCGTACTCGTTGGCTTACTCAAAATTATCATATGTATGACATAAAAATAAATTAATTTTGAATCCATTGAATGGGGTCCTGAAACGACTGACACGCGCGTCCCAACTTAATTATCGAAACTGTTGAATTTTCAACCCTCGACAATATTAATAAATATATGATCATATATTACTATACTCACTCAGTAATATTCAACATAATTATCATGATCAAATACTAACTCTCGTCTCGATAGTATTTAAATCCGGATTAATATTTAATTAATTTACCCTAATTTTATTTAATTAATCCATAATTAAAGGCCATAAAAATACGGGGTATTACATACTCCCCGTCCCCCTAATAACGGAATTTCGTCCCAAAATTCTTAAAATCAAGGCATACCTAGTAGGAAACAGTTGTCCTCCGATACTCAAAACCAACTTCAATGTAAGGTATGATCACTATAGTTCCCCCGCTTCACAGCAAGATTGTTTAACACTCTCGACACCCTATCAGTTATAGGTTCACACCTTAATAACGACACCTCATCTTGTGCTCCTACCAAACAACATTAGAATAATAATAGCCTATACCTCATTGGACGCATTATCTCAATATTATTGGGAGGTCGCACCTCACTTCGCATCAACTGCCACATTTATTTAAACACAAAACTCCCATCCTAGGAAAAATCATATGAACATCTGACTATTCTTGTCCGTTCTTCGAATATCTGTTCCCGGTGGTGTAACTTTTACGACAGGAAAATGCCACCTAAGATAGTTTGTGATTATCCCATTATAGTCATCGAACTCTAACTCCTGACTAATACCACAATTCTGATTACCCGCTCACCTCTAAACATCAAGAGGAAAAATAGTAAGGTTTATCCACACAAAACCTCAATAAGTACATTGTCCAGGATAAATATGTACGAGTGCTTTCACATAACTCTACCATTAGGTAATATTCTATCCCCATTATCGTATTATATTTAACTTACTAGTTATACTCGTTGTAGAAATGAAATGATCGCAATGAGTCCAAAGTTACTTTCATACAGCTCCACAATCATTAATCACCTTGAATCTACTCCCTGGGATATAGGTGATACAACCTGTTCAAAACGAAATGATATCCCCACTAATTCCTAAAATTTCATATTGAAGGTGGGGTTCAAGGATCTCATCCTAGTTCAGAACAATACTAGGCAGGACCACATAACGGTACGATCCTTCTTTTTAAAGAAAGACTGGGTCACACTATCTAATAGTGTAAATCAACCAAAGGTATAACAATTTCTTTCCTTTTGGTCATATTTTCCACACATTCGAAGGAACTCGTGACTCATCTTAAGATTGGCGACCCATTAAAGAAATTTACCAACTTCAATATTCCATTATTGAAATCGCCGGCTTGATACAAAATTTTTTGACTGATTATCTTACTCCAACTGTTTTCTATCTATGAGTGGTGCATGTGGAGACTATTTATTATGTCCCTCTCAATACCGACTTT
Organism: Sambucus nigra; assembly: GCA_949130495.1. Taxonomy (NCBI): domain Eukaryota; kingdom Viridiplantae; phylum Streptophyta; class Magnoliopsida; order Dipsacales; family Adoxaceae; genus Sambucus; species Sambucus nigra. The sequence continues at coordinate 187,471,000 of OX422211.1, read as the reverse complement.
CACTTATAATTTCTCCCATTAAGTGGTACTTAATAATCCTCTTCTTCCCTCGGCGGATAGCAAAAATTCTGACCCGTGCACTTTTCGCCACGATGTGCACTTTTGGACTCTATATACCTTATTGACATCATCATTCTATTTATGTGCAAGTCATTCTCAGCATTCGACTGGGAATAACTCTTCTCCAAATTATCCATAATAGTTAAATATTTATCTTCTCAAGGGATACCCCCTTTTGAAATGTCTTCCCACTGCCTTTCAACAAATTTTGTGCGTGCTACTCTGATTGCACATGAATATATGGATTATCATCCTTCTCTCACCATGATTAATCCAATCTAACACTTCCATTTTGTTATTTTAGTCCTACAAGCATATATTTAACACATATACCCCCACGTCTCTCTTTTCCCAGCGATTCTCACATCAGCAAACCAAGGTGTCCACACACCCTATAAACCGTCCACACTAGTTTAAACATCATATACGCTTCATCCATACAACTAATTATTTATTTCACCTCTATTCACAATGTGGCTATACCACTTGGGCATACTCAATCACCCGAGAATTCAAAATTCTAAATCCTCTTTAACATCATTCCACCTTTCAACCTGCAGTGATAAAACAAAATTTTTAATACTTCATTACCACACAACTGGATCCACTGGACTTATATCATAATTTAACTTTCAACTTACAGTTATAACTACATACCTCTATAATGACCGAGGTACCGAACTCATGGACGAATGGCCAAACATATCCATACTTCCAATCTTACGCTAAGTTTCATGTGTGGGATGTCTTGCAAAGAGAAATCCAAATAAGGAACCCCTGGATACACTACTACCTAGAATTGTCGGTTATCGAATTCCGTTAGGCCCTTAGTCCATAACATGTACCCCTATTTTCCTATCTCTTGACAAAAATGTTACATCAACTTCCGCAATTATACTTAGACACGGAACTTCCTCCAAAAGACACTGTCATTTAAGATCAGTGGTAGTCACATTCCATAAACATCGTACACATATAATTGGGGCTCTCAAAATCCTGTCCAGAGACATACAACTATGAGTCTTAACTCCCACGTCTCTAAAGGGGTGATATAATAATGCGGTCTTCATATTAAAAAGTCCTGAGTGTTAAACATAATCACAAGATAAATATTTTCGCTGAACAGTAAACCCAACACACTCTGAATCATATCAATAAAGTCCCTACATATACCGGGATCGAATATCTCGAGACTATTATACCTTTCAAAATCTCTACAATATATATATATATCTATAAATGCGAGACCGACCATCTTGCTGGTGAGGTTTCTCCAGAACAAAATATCCTACACTAAGTTAGTACCCCTGATAGACTTGCGATATTTTCCCTTTATCGGTCTACTCATCACTATAAAACCATAATCAGGATAATATCATACTCGTATAACACATCACTAAAATGAGTAATCTCAATAAAGTATCTACCATTATCTTTACACTCATTCATGCTCCACGGATAACACTAAAGGTAACCCCATTATACCAGGGAAAACATTCACATAATAATAACGTTATCGATATCCACACTAAACTCACCTCACATGCGAATCTAGCAATAGAAAAAATGTAGTAACTCGTTTGTGTCACATAAAATATGCCTCATCCTCTAAGGGTAAAAATCATACTTCTACCTTTCCAATTTCTCTGGCTGCTCAAGTGGTTCCTGTACATAACACCTCTCTCCGAACCGAACCAAAAATTTACATTAACCACTACCCTTGCTAGGTACCGTACACTTGTCCCTTTCTCGTTTCGAAAAGATTTAACGCATGGGGTGTTACTCTCCACAAAATACCTCTACACATAATCCACTTATCTCTGGTCATACTGACCATGTTAGGGTTGTCCTCCTCTCGAATTATGCTAGTCTCGATCCCGATGGTACCCCCTTTGTTCCCTTAGCTTTGTTGGCCCTAAGGGACATGCTACTGGATTCAACATCTCTTACTGAATTCACCATCACTCGGTAAAAAAATTTGGCTACCTAAATCATTTAAATGGGTACCTTGATGGGTCTTTCCCCTGTGGTGATTCACTAACACCGTTTCACTAGTCTTACTCTCTGATTAAATTGTGTGATTCTTGTAGCTCCCCACACAAGGAAGCATTAACATCCATATTGACAAAAGGCGATTATTATCATTTGCATTGAACATCCAAGCATAATTCCCCAGAAGTTCTAGCAATTCTTCTTCCGAGTTAATTTCTCCCTTTAAAATCCTCTTGTCCATTGTACCTACTTCATCCGGTGCAAGATTCGCTAATTAATTAAATTCCTTTTTTTACAAAGGGACCTCTGTCTGGACCACTGGCGTGAGTTCAGAACAACGTTCGCATCTTGTGTTCAGCATCTTATGAAGGAACTTGAGGTTAAACTGTACCTATGATCCTTCCATTGACACAACATTCCACTAATTAATGTGGTGATTGACTTCTCCCATTATAACTTTGCTCCGACGAGCCAAGAAAACTTTTACCCCACATTTCACTTCCGATTATCTACACTTCGACACATGCTCAAGACTTTGGATATTTTACCTTTGTTGGCTAACACACAAACCATTTTAGCATTTCTAAAATTTCCACTGATGGTTCTCTTCAATGTTCTGTCTAACTCTCTCCCAATCCAACCACATTCGATGAGTCTAATTTGACACCACTTTCTACTATAGCGGTACCTAAAAGTCTTATATTGTGCCCTAGCCATCTTTACTGTCCTAGATTTTTGTGCCATAATGGGGTGACCTGAACTACGGTCATCATTCTTGAATATACCCTATAACCTTAACCGAGCTCTACTTCCTCCTGTCCGCCCAACCTCCCTCACTTGACATAGTGCATTATTCGGCACGCGAACACACTCGAATGCAAATAAGATTAACTAATACATGGATTATAGCCGTAGAACGAAATCTCACCAAAGAAATCTATAATCCTAAACATAGGGCTTTATATAAAAGAAATCTACGTTGGAAGCATAATAAGCCACACAGATCCTAAAGGACACTAGAACCTAATGCTCTGATACCACCTGTGACACCCCGACTAATTAAATTCCGGGTAGCTACTCCTTTATTAAATTAATAGAGAATATCAAGTTGGTTTTGTCTTAGCATCATTGTAAAAAACATTCAATTACTTACTAGCCACCTAATATTTAAAATAGTGAGATGTCAAATTTTATTAATTAGTTTAACAATCAACCAAGTAATTAAATTAGCATTCATCAATTGAATAAACAATCTCATATGAATAACTAAAGTAATGAAATAAACAGAGTTTGGAGCAAACACTCCAATAATAATACCAGAGTGAAATAAAATCCCAATTCAAGAGTCTAAATAAATAAACTAATATCTGAAATAATGAGAGTCTGCAACTACCATCTTTAAATAAGAATAGGGAACATGCCCTAACTGATATGAATGAATATCAAGGAACCGAGGATAAATATGGAGGCATCTAATACCGATATCCTGTAGCTTCCACAGTAGCTACAACACATCTTCAGAATGGAACTCCAATGCTTGGCGTCCCTTTGCTTGGGCACCTAAAAGGATTTTACAAAACAAAATGGATTTAGATGAAAATGGGTCAGAGCTCGAGGTGAAAATTGTTTAAAAATAGCAAGTGTTTAATTGCATTAAATAGTAAATATAATATACATGTTAGTTACATACTCTCACATGAGTTTCTTAACACTCAACTAATGTGCACGCCTAACATATACCCTTAAACCATCCTAGTTATGCCACTATCAAACTAGTCCATACTAACTCCGGTTTTCACATTCTACTATAGGGTACCTACTTGTATTACCCCAACAAGTCATAGTTATATCCCACATTCATATCCACTAAATTACTTTTACAAGTGATATTTAAATTCTGATATTTTTAACCCATTTAAATATCTTAGTTATTCGCATCAACTAAGCAACAGTGAACTAGTCAAAAGTACATATATGAATCACTCTCTGTACATGTATACATATATGGCACCCCTATGCTAAGCTATGGTCACGCATACTCTACTATCGAATCCAAGTACATCACGTACATAAGGATCACGTGTTCCAAATCATTCAGGAACCGTCTCAATACAAATCACACATATTGGAGGCGAACATAGTTCACATACCCATGGGTCGTGCACATACCTATGCTCCCATGGTCTGCTAACTTATTGACTCACAAATTAGTCTTCACCGTCCTGTGTTCTTGATGTACTAATCTAAATCCCTCTCGAAGGCACACAAAAATAAGATGGTCATGTCCTGAAAATCAACCTCCCGTGACAGCAAGTATGGTAGGTATGTCATACACACAATAATCCATATACTAACTAATCACACAACTTAGGTAGTCAGCATATTAATATAGGTATACACCATCCCTATATCATAAGCCTCATACGTATCATAGTATCATCCCGAATATTCAACATAATATGTTTAGCGCAACAACTATCGTATAAATCCAAATACTTAAACCTAACTCAAAAGGTTACTAAGTCACCCACTAGTCTCTAAGGTTATCTCACTAATTCAAAGTCCATATTCTACTTTTCATAATATTAAGTTATCCTTCATCCAAATTTCAAATTCCAATTTATAAAATTTCTAACGGTACCTCACTCGGTAAACACCCGTAAGTATCCCATTCAATCCCAAGAGGTATAAAATTTTTCGGGCATAAACTATAACCCTACTGACCTTATCCAAGTCCCGCAATATTTTATTAAACGCCCTAAGAGTTCTCACAAGCTTGTAATTCTTCAAACCTTGAAGGGAAATAATCTACAAAAATTAGGAGGAGTCGATCGATCAAGGGAAAGGGTCGATCGATCGATCGACATTCATGGGTCGATCGATCAATCCATCAGGTATTGCAATTCTGCATAATTTTGCCTATGGCTTTCATCAAACTTAACCCTCAAATCCTCTACTATAATGTCCCAAACTCCCAAATATTTATTCCTAACATCATACCAACATAAATATAATTTCATAATTCTCTACCCATGGGTCATAATTTCGTGGCTGCTATATTCCCAGAAGTTAAACTACATGTAAAACCAACCAAGATTAAGATTTTAATTCTTCACATCCCTTCATTCATCATTTTTCAAGGATATTCTCCAAATTCTAAACTAAATGGATGATGTATGCACTGAATTATTGCAAGTTAAATCACTTTCCTGAAAATAGAAGTTTTGGTCCTTTGGAGAAGATGATACCTAACTCTAACGTCAAATTTTCTTAAAATAAAGGTTGAATTTACAAAAGCTCTCGATGACATTTGTGAGGGTAATAATTGGAATAAGGTTGAGGGAGGGAACATGTATACTAAACCGATCAGGACCCGCCCAAGTAGATAAGGATTATTGAAACTGACATGTGAGAAACTAAGAGCATGATATGGCCGATTAAGATGGAGTATCTATTTCAAATCATAGATACTTTAACTATTCAATTATCTTTATTTTTATTAATAAATAGAACCCAAACCTATAGGGGGAGAGGCATGTAATCATTGTGACTGGAACAAGACTAATAGAAAAGAGAGAACCTCCCATAAATGTAGGCATATTTTTGAACCATGTAAATACATTTTTTGTGGTAAATTCCTACAATAATTTATTCAACTGAATAAAGTTGAGTAAAAATTATAAACCACATTCACAAAACACAGTATATAAGTGGTTCGACAATGTTCTTGTGAACACGGGGTATTTTTCTCTCTCTTTACTAATCGATTATTAACAACAAAGATTACATGTCTCCTTTTCCAGGGATATGGGTTACATTTATAGACAATGGAAAGGGAATGATTGGTATGGGACTCCATGACCTTATATTGTTGTTGCGATTTGATCGAGTGAATCCCACCTCCTGATTTTCGTTGATCATCTTATGATTGTTCTTATATCCAAGTTATGGTTGCTTATCAATATTTCTAGACAATTGATGTCCTCTCCCATAAGGTCAGATAATTTCCCTCAAACATTTCTAGTATGGTTAGGGAATAGAGGTTGGGTTGTTCGTTGATTATGATGGATTTGATCACCCAAAGAACCTATGGTCGGAGAATATCAACAATTGTTTTTTAGTTTTAAAATACTTTTGTTATTCCTATTATATGAAAAAGTAATCCTTCGTTATTTTCCCCAATATATCAGGAGTATACTACTAATTGTGCATTGATAAGACTAGGAAGTGATGATGTATGTTTCAGCTGTAATTTGGGGTCACTTTTCAAATCATGACTTTGTCTTGTAAGTTGAATCAAATTATTTGATGACTTACCTACCATAAATTTTGGAGCGCATTCTCACTCCTCATTATTAAAAAAAATCAAAGTGGTTTATCCTCCAAAGTTTGAAGGGAACATTTTCCCAAACAAACATTAACACGGGAAAATGAAACAAATTCAAGTGTGGATCAAATACAATCAAACATAATAAGTTTTGATCCACTTGTTATTTGGTTTGAAAGTAACATCGTCTTCCACTTTATATATCTGGTAATAGCCTGAATTATGAGATGCTTGAACGATGTAGGGTTCTTCCCAGTTAGCTTCAAATTTAGGCAATGGCAACCCCCTGATGTGCCTCGTGCAAGTCTTCAAGACTAGGTATCCTTCCTTGAACTTCCTTGGCTTCACCATTTGATCATAAGATCTAGAAAACTATTTCCTATACATCTCAAAATGCCTCACAGCATTGTCTTTATGTTCCTCCAGTGCTTCGAGTTGTACGTGTCGACTACGAGAAAGCATTGCACTGGCAAAATAACTTTTACCTCAAAGACTAAGGAAAAGGGGGTATATCCCGTTGGTTTCCTCTTTATCATTCGATAAGTTGATAGAACTTTGTGTATCTTGTCATCCCATGTGCTTGGGAAATCTTCCAGCATTTTGTCCAAGATGTTCACCAAAGTCTTGTTAGTGGCTTTTGCCTACCCATTGTACTTCGAGTATGCTACAGTTGACTTGTGGTGGATAATGGAGTATTTATCTGTCAGCAAGCTTACTTCATTATTCATAAAAGGAATGTCATTTTCTGATAGGAATTCTTTCAGGATTCTAAAATAGAAAATGATATAATCCTTTATGAATCTAATAACTACCCTTGTTGTGGCTTTCTTCAGTGGTATGGCTTCTGCCCACTTCGTAAAATATTTAGTGTCCACGAGTATCCAAATCTTTCCTCTCAAGGAAGGATTTATTTCCCCTACTAGATCAAACGCCCAAGTGTGAAATGGGAAAGGTGTGGAGAGATAATGGAAGTCCATCAAAGGAGAGTGGATCATGTTCCCATGCAGTTGACAAGCCATGCATTTATGGACAAATTTTGTTGAGTCTTTCTCCATCGTAGACTAGTAATACCCCAACCTCATAATTTGATCATAAAGTTTGGCACCTTCAATGTGTCCTGGCTCATGAGCTTGTTTCAACACTTCTTCAACTTCGCCCCCCTGATGCACCTCAGAGGCCTATCATGATAGCCTCATCGATATAACTTCCCTTCTTGGACATAATATCTTGGTGATCATCTCTTTAGTTTTTTAGCATTATCTTTGTCTACTAGCATCACTCAATCTACCAACATGTCCATATAGGGCTATCTCTAGTCTTAAGGCTGATCGACGAAGTTGCACTCTGTTGCCTGATAAACTAACTAACATTTCCCATAGTCTCTCTGAACCACACTAGCGTCTTACCTCATCTAAGTCCAAAAATAACTCTCTCTTTGGGCCCTTCTATATAAAGGAACCCCAGTGGTCTAATAGCTGGCTTCATGTACTTCGATCAATCACCTATTGGCTTCCTCAGGGTCTACACATTTGGATAACCAACCTCCTTTATTTTTGTAGTATAAGTTGACCCTGGAAATAAATATTGTGCAAGATCAACTAACCTTAGTGGGACTTCACCTATCTCTAACTATTTCCTTATTTTGCCCCTCTAATCATTGCTATCATTTTTGGGTAGCATCTCTAGTATGGTTGAGGGAGCTGTCCTCTTAGTGATTCGAAAAACTGTTGATTCTCCATCAAAATAAATATTCTGGGCAATGGTGGCATAAGCTTTAGCATGACGATTCATCATTCGAGGGTGCCTTTTGATTTTTACCACCTCGAATTACCTAAGTAACAATTTTATAATTGTTGGGTAAGGCGCCAAGCTCATGTGCTTTAAGGAAAACTCACCTATCAACTGTTTGAATAATAGTGAGGACTTGGATTCCCCTTCTAAGGGCCTCGAGCAGCCCCAGTACCAGCGCTTCATATTCGACTTCATTATTCGAACAATTAAAATCCAACTTGAAACATAGTTGAATTTATTCTTCGTTCTTTCTCGAGATCACACCTTCTCCCCCTTTGTTTTTAGCTGAATACGCATTAAATTCCATGCTACATTTATCCAGGGTAGTTGCTTCAAAGTTGTCTTTGAGGTCATCCCCCAGGAGCTCCTCCGCTGGTGGCTAAAACGTACTAGAGAGGGAAATGTCTAATAAGTCTTCGTAGGCTTGTCTCTTAATAGCTCGAGGGACTATGTAATTAAGATCTTACTCTGAGAGGATTAATAACCATCGGGATGCCCTGCCTATTAGTACTGTTCTAGAAAGCAAAAACATTATAGGATCACACCTAGTTATAACGTGGATTGTGAATGACAGTAGGTAGTGCCTAATTTTTGTGCTATAAATACAAGGGTTAATAATGCCTCTCGATGCTAGTGTATGTGGCATCAGTACCATTTATGATCCTACTCAAGTAAGAGATAAGTGTCTCTATACTGTCCATCTCTTGGGATAATAACGCCCCAATAGATCATTCAGTATATGTTAGATATAGACATAAAGTGATACCTGCCTTCGGGGGAATAATCGTCTAAGGGGATGTGAATAGAGTTTTCAGCTTGTCTATGGTGTCCTGGTGCATCTCTTCCCATCTAAATTTGGAGCCTTTTCTCAGCAGCTCCATCAGTGGATGAAGCTCCTCAGGAGGAGACTTTCCCAAGGAAGTTCTTCAACTCCCTCGCCGATTTTATCCTTGGCATATCAAGAATATCCCCTTTTTTGTCTATGTTCATCTAAACAAATTGTTGATTCACCACAAACTCGAGGAACTTCCCACATGTCACGCCGAATGAACATTTAAGAGGGTTCATATTCAACTTGTAATTTTTGCATTGAGTGAACACTTTCCTTAAATCATCTAAGTGAGAAGTTTCCTTTTTGGATTTGATTACCAGGTCATTGACGTAGAATCCTATGCTCTTTTGAAAGAGGTCGTGGAAGACAGCCTTCATGGTCCTCTGATAAGTGGCTCATGCGTTCTTCAAATCGAAGGGCATAATTATGTACATGAAGTTGCCCAAAGGAGTACAAAAAGTGGTTTTCTTGGCATCAGCTAGATCCATTTTTATCTGGTTATATACCACATAACTGTCCATGAATTTGTACATCTCATGTCCTGTAGTTTCATCGATCAGACTATCAATGGAGGGAAATGGGAACTCATCCGGATCTAGCTTTTTTCTTTCTTTCCCATAGTCACGATGCTAGATGACAAAATTGAGTGTTGGATAAGGATAATGAAGCCAACTATAAGCAACCTTTGAACCTCTTCCTTGATCTTCAAATCCAACTCTTCTTTGTACGTTTGAGTGGCTTGCTTCAATGGGATAGTTGACGGCAACACATTTAACTTATAGCAGCTCACTTATTTGTCTAAACTAGGCATCTCAGTATATCTCCAAGAAAATATGTCTTTGAATTCCTTGATCAACTTGATCCGATCCTCTCGAGGCACCCCTTTCAGGTCCTTCAAGATGAAGATGGGGCTAGGATCATCGCCCTCCTTAGCCAAGTACATCTACTCCAGCTCTTGAATTTGTTGTCTGGGTCTATTATGACACCCTGCCTAATTAAATATCGTGTGATTAGTCCTTCATTAAATTAAACCAAAGTGACTGGTTGGTTTATTCTTAGCATCACTATTTTAAAAACATTTTTTCTTCATTTATCACCTAATAAATAATTAAGCTAAGTGTCAAAACATTTAATTTTAATTATACCCAAATAATCCGTTAATAAATTTTCATATTGAAAACAAAAGCTAACTCCATCCCACCAGAATAAAATAAATACTGAACACAAATCAATTATTGAAATAAATGAGACTGTACAAAACACTCCAGTTCAAAGTCCCAAGTCAAAAGTATAACACTACTCAATCCAACAAGAGAAGAAATACTACTAAGATCTCTGAATAACTAAACTAGAAGTGGGCGACACATGTAGTAATTGAAATATCTGAACTATAACTGAATGGAAAGATAGAAGCGGCTAATCTCAATAACCTATAGTTTCCACAACAACTGCATCTTGACAAATGATCCATGCGCCTAAGTCTCATGGCGACCCTGTGGCTGGGCACCTGATAAATAATATATATATAGCAAAAGAGAAGAGAATCGAAAGAAATGGGTCAAAGCCCGAGTTGTAAAAATATTTGTTTTAGCAATTATTTAATGTAATACCCCGTGACTTTGGGACTGAGAAATTAAATTTTTGGGAGAAATAAAATTTATTTAAATTGGAGAATTTTAAAAATTTGGAAATTGAGGTACAAAAATTTAGGACATTATAAAGTATTATGGATGATGATTATGAGTGCTCCATTGATTTCGAATGGGTCGAGATAGTCAAAATGACTGCCATTGGGTTTTATTTCGGCTCCGAAATATTTTTAAGTAAGTTTGACTCGAATTGGAGTAAACGAGTCATTTAAAGTGTGTATTATCGTTTAAAATTTGGACTTATGTTTTAAAGGTTTAAGAGGCTTACAGATCAAGCCAATCTCATTAGAGATAAAGAGAATGGAAAAGAATGAAAGAATAAGAAAGGAAGAGAGAGAGGGGAAAGCTTGGAGATTCCGACCCGTACGTGATTTCGGGGACGATTCAACCTCTACAACTTCGAGGCAAGTGTTTAATCTTGCTAAATATTTCATTTGTGTATTTCATTTCATAACTTGTGTATAAAAGAATTGGATTTTGGGTAAAATAGAAAAACCTAGATTTTGGGTATTTAAATCTTGTATTTGATGTTTATACTTGGGTTTAAGGGTGTATAATTTGATGAGACTAGATATAAGACGGATTTTGGTGTTGGGAACTTGATTGGGTTAGAGTTTCATGCTTGGAAGTTGTATATATATTGGTTTTGGAAATTTGGGTTTGGAGAAAAACACCTTTTTTCACAACTTTCTGAACTGTCCGAATCGAGTCGTCCCTTGGGAATCGATTCGCCATGTTGTAGAAGCATCAGGTCTTTAGGGCCGAATCGATTTGCCACATGCGAATCAATTCGGTATATAGAAGACTTATAGGTCTAGTGGGCCGAATCGATTCGCTAGGGCCAAATCAATTCGCTATTGGGACCGAATTGATTCAGAGGGGTCGAATCGATTCCGAAACAGGTTTGTTTTGGCGAGGTTTTTCTAGAGAGAGTTTTGCTTCACTTAGATTGGGTTTATCGATTTATGACATAATATGTGATGTGAGAGATATGTTTTGGATATTTATTGGGAGTTTTTCAAAAGATGTGATCGTGGGGACGAATCGAGATACTTTCGAAATTTATGCTCATATGCATTAGAATTGTTGTATCGAGGTAGTGGGAAACCTCACAAGGGATTGAAGTTTTACTTGGAAGCCATAAGTGAGTTTAGTTATGACGTAAGGTTAGGTACTCCTTGGGAGAGTTGTGATGGTATGGCGAAAAATTAAAGGCCGAGATTTGTGTCGAATCCTTATAGCGATAGGATTCTATTTAAGATATGATTGGGGATCAACAAGAGAGAGTGGTTGTGTATCCTTAGTGATAATAAAGTCAAGGAAAAATCGTACAACGTGGTAACTTGAAGGTTTTTAGGAGCAATTGAACTGTAGTCAGAAATTGAGCGAACTGGATTATACTATCAACTAGAATAGTGTATGTTGTAAATCTATTGGGGGTAGTCGTTATATATATCGGTGTGTGATTAACAAAGGGGATTCCAAAAATTGATGGGATCATGGAATGAATTTAAGTTTAAGCTTGAGGTTTGTAGACTATTAGTTATGCGTATACCGATAGTCGGGGTTGTTGTTGGATATATCGATGTGCATTCGGATATTGATGGGGATGAATAATGATTGTTATATACATTAAACTTTGGGGTGATAACCTTAATGTTGAATATATGTTGGAAGACTATTCATATTATAGGGGCAATGGATGAATATGCTTCAAGTGAGGGATCGTATTTATATAATGAATTAAGTTTCATACGTACGAACGAGAGATGTTATGTATGTATGTATGTATGTATGTATGTATGTATGTATGTATGTATGTATGTATGTATGTATGTATGTATGTATGTATGTATGTATGTATGTATGTATGTATGTATGTATGTATGTATGTATGTATGTATGTATGTATATATATATATCTATATAGATATGTATATAAGTGTATACTCATGGCGTGAATATCTAAATCGTGAGTGATGGTTTAATTATATGATGTGATCATATGGATGTATATATATTGTGTGTGTGAATGATATATATACTTGTGGTGTAAAGCATACCAAATGCTATCATGGGAAATTGTGTGACGAGGGTGAGCACTTTGGCTTGAGGAGCAGGGTGTGGATATTCCCCAGGTCATAGTCGTCCATTTTATTTATTTTTATGATTTTATATTTTGTGGGTGAGAAGTCTTGGGTATGGGTCATTCTCACCTATAGGTTAGGGACTATGACCGCTTCCCACACGTTATGATTGATTTTGTCGCCATGGCGGTGAGAAAATAGTCCGATAGATGGTGACCCCGAGATAAAGTGAGTAATTCCTGGAAGATGATAGCATGGTGCAATATATTGGCATTCTATAGTCGGTTATGTTATATGAATTGCATAGTCTACATTATGTGTGATATGTATGCTTGGCTATAGGAATGAATGATTGTATATATATATATATATATATATATATATATATATACAATCAGACTAAATATATATAGTTGTATATCCTATAGATGAAAAAGATATGGAGTTTCGATGAAGTACATCTTGGTTTGGTGTACTATTTCATTGGGGTCGAAGGATCGTATTTAGAGACAATTGTGGTTATGTCGACCCAAGGATTTCAATAGAGATTAAATTGAGTATTTAGAGATGGTAGTTTATGATTATATAGTTGCATTAGTAGGATTTATGTAGATGACATAATGGATCCCTGCGATCGACATTGTCAAGGAGTAGCGTATCAGGGGGGTTCCTTCTTTGGATTTCGCTTTGCGAGACACCCAATGCACGAAACGGAGTGAAATGTTGAGAGTAAAAAAAGTTTTGTCCTTATTATATAGTATGCTACTTATTTAGAGAATAAATTCTTATATTAAAACCTAATGTTAATGTCCAACGTATTAAGACTTATAACTGGTGTAAGCTAATAATTGGAATCTAAGCCTAGTAAGGCATATATGTGTAAATATAATTAAGTGTGATTAGAATGGAAAGGATTTGAGGGTTATGTTCGAATGGAAGGTCATGTGGGTATAGGCCATGCGTATGGCAAGGTAGGTTGTCCTTATGGGTGGGGTAACTTAATTAAGATTCCAGGATGCGAATAGGTGCACATTGTTAGATGAGAGGTGAGTTTTGGGTTTCACGAGAGTGCGACTCCACTTTAATTACGAAATAATGCATTGATATTTATTATGCACGGTTAACACACTTGCTAAACATTTTTACAACTCGGGCTCTGACCCGTTTGTATTTCTCTTTTGCTATATTTATGTATGTATATATTACTATAGGTGTCCTACCGCATGGATGCCAGATGCTTTTCTATCCAGAGTCTTGGGAGCCATAGAAGATGCGGACTGTTGCGAGATTTAGATTGTAGTCACTTCCTATCCCTGTGTAAATATAAATAGGATTCATGTTGTACATTGGGTTTACACCCCAGAGTTATATGTAGTGATTTATATTTCTTCCTTATGGTTGTTGTACTATCTGTGACCCGACAACTTATTCGGGTATATTTTCCCTTGTATGAACTCATTTCATTTTATTCTAGCATTTCTTTTATCATGGTACTTGTGTATACGTTACCTTCGCTAGATATCTATACTATTGGTTTGTGGTTCGTGGCATGTTTTATTTAATTTTGGCATCTCACTTATATGATTTCGGGTAGTTAGCCTTATCGGTTATTATATAGTCTGTTGGTGCTGAGACTGAGCCATCTGAGATTCCTGATTTAATGTAGTATAGGGCTGTCCACCCATTAGTATTTTAAGCGGGGTGTCACAGATGGTATCAGAGCATCGGGTTCTAGTGTCTTTAGGATCTGCGCGAGTTTTTTGCATTCTTCCGTTAAAATTCTTGATATACAACCCTACTATTAGGATTGCTGTGTTCACTACGTTTATCTTCTTCTGCGATGTGTACTCACTTGAACAACATTCTGACATAGTCGCTTTTGTCTCAGACGTCGCCACAAATAAGTCGGTTAGGAAGGTGCAAGATAAGAGATGCAACACCCATAATAGATTTTTGGGTATGCTTTTATTTGAGGTATTTATTTTTGTGATTCAGGCAGAGATAAGAAGGAGAATTTCATAATCGATATGGTAAGTATTGATGAGAAGCGAATAGTGAAGCCCTTGGGAGGTTTAGATTGATGAATTTGCTAGAATTTGTTAGGAATCTTGGTGTTGGTTATTTTCTCGATGTGAAGTGTGTGAATTGCCCCAAAGTTTGGAGCATTGCCTTCTTGAAAGAGGGAGTAAGGAATTTGGAGACTTGGGTCCATTGAGTAGGACAGAAGGAGTTGTCAGGGGGTCGCAATAGCGCTTTATCCTTCAGAATAGTTAGGAAGGATTTTTGAGAGGGTATTTGTTTAAGGGAAATTAGTCCTTAGGAAGGAATGAGTAAGTGTGGTCTTTGTATGGCGTCTTTTGGGATGGTAGACCGTCTCGTGAGGAGCTAGTAGAGAGTTATGTTATTGATTTCCGAAAGTGAGGATTGTTAAGGCTTGTTGAGTAGTGGTTATAAGGTTATTGTTTTATAAATAAGCTAGGAAGGGTAATTGTGGTATTCCAACGAGGGAAGGACTTTCTTTGCGGTAATGCTTTAATGTAATGTAAATGATTGGTATAGTTGAGATGGTTCGAAGTTTAGCAGATGTAGTGTCGAGCAGGTAAGTTAGGCCAGGGTTATTCTAGTTATGAGGACTTGTTGTTGGTAGGAGTATTGTATTTATTGGGGCCTTATGTTATGTATATGATGTGTGGATTGGTGTGTCGAAAGACATGGAAATTATCTTATATTATATTGTTACATAGGCCTTTGGGCTATATATATGATTCTAAAATATTTTATAAAACCTTAACCCTGGTTCAACTGATCTCAATCCCCGACATGGATACACAATAGTGTATTAGGAGGGTTCCTTAATTGGATTTCGCTTGTGAGACCTCCCCCGCATGAAGGTAGCTTATGTCAGGAATTGAGAAGAGTTTAACTATTGGGAATTTCAAATTTATATATATATATACACACACACACACTTAGTATTCTATTATAGATATATTTATTGAGAGTTATATTACGACTTGAGGCTAGTGGATCCGGGTTATGTTTTTACGAGTTGAGCTCGGGTATGGGGTGTATGGGCCCCCTAGTTAGCTAGTTGATTTTTAAAGTTATATGGTTCGATGAGAGAACTACAAAGGATCGGTATAGTGATCTTGAGGGTAGATGTAAGTACTAGATGAGATTCAAAGTCCTAGGCATAACATAAATTTCGCAGACGAAATTCTTATAAGGGGGAAGTATGTAATACCCCATGACTTTGGGACTAAGAAATTAAATTTTTTAGAGAAATAAAATTTATTTAAATTGGAGAATTTTAAAATTTTGGCAATTGAGGTACAAAAATTTAGGAAGTTATAAAGTATTCCGAATGATGATTCTGAGTGCGCCATTGATTTCAGATGGGTCAAGATAGTCAAAATGACTGTCATTGGGTTTTATTTCGGCTCCAGAATATTTTTAAGTAAGTTTGACTCGAATTGGAGTAAAGGAGTCATTTAAAGTGCGTATTACCGTTTAAAATTGGGACTTATGTTTTAAAGGTTCAAGAGGCTTACGGATCAAGCCAATCCCATTAGAGAGAAAGAGAAAGGAAAATAAGGAAAGAAGAAGAAAGGAAGAGAGATAGGGGAAAGCTTGGAGATTCTGACCCGTACGCGATTTTGGGGATGATTCAACCTCTATAACTTCGAGGCAAGTGTTTAATATTTCTAAATATTTCATTTGTGTATTTCATTTTATAATTTGTGGACAAAAGAATTGGATTTTGGGTAAAATAGCAAAACCTACATTTTGGGTATTTAAATCTTGTATTTGATGTTTATACTTGGGTTGAAGGTTTATAATTTGATGACAATAGATATAGGATGGATTTTGGTGTTGGGAACTTCATTGGGTTAGAGTTTGATGGTTGTAAGTTGTATACATATTGGTTTTGGAAATTTGGGTTTGGAGGAAAACACCCATTTTAACAACTTTCTGAACTGGACGAATATATCGGCCCCTTGCGAATCGATTTGCCATGTTGCAGAAGCATCAGGTCTTTAGGGCCGAATCAATTCGCCCCTTGAGAATCGATTTAGTATGTAGAACACTTACATGTCTAGAGGGCTGGATCAATTCTCTAGGGCCGAATCAATTCGTTGTTGGGACCGAATCGATTCGGAGGGGCCGAATCGATTCATGAACAGGGCTGTTTTGGCAAGGTTTTTCTAAAGCAAGTTTCTCTTCACTTTGATTGTCTTTATGTATTTAGGACATTAATATGTGACGTGAGAGATATGTTTTGGAAATTTATTAGGAGTTTATCAGAAGATGTGATCGTGGGGACGAAACGAGCTACTTTCGGAATTTATGCTCATATGCATTAGAATTGTTGTATTGAGGTAGTGGGAAACCTCACTAGGGATTGGTGTTTTATTTAGAATTCATAAGTGAGTTTATTTATGATGTAAGTTTAGGTGCTCCTTGATAGAGTTGTGAGGGTATGGCGTAAAATTATAGGCCGAGATTTTTGCCGAATCCTTATAGCGATAGGATTCTATTTAAGATATGATTGGGGATCAACGAGAGAGAGTGGTCGTGTATCATTAGTGATGATAAACTCAAGGGAAAATAATACAACGTGGTAATGTTAAGGGTTCATAGGAGCAATTGAACCGTAGTCAGAAAATGAGAGAAACTGGATTATACTATCAACCAGAATAGGGTATGTTGTAAATCTATTGTGGATAGTCGTTACATATATCGGTGTGTGATTAACAAAGGGGATTCCAAAAATTGATGGGATCATGGAATGAATTTAAGTTTAAGCTAGAGGCTTGTAGACTATTAGCTATGCGTATACCGATAGTCGGGATTGTTGTTGGATATATCGATGTGGATTCGGATATTAATGGGGATGAATAGTGATTGTTATATACATTAAACTTTGGGGTGATAACCTTAATGTTGAATACATGTTAAAAGACTATTCATATCCTAGAGGCAATGGATGAATATGCTTCAAGTGAGGGATCGTATTTATATAATGAATTAAGTTTCATACGTACGAACGAGAGATGTTATGTATGTATGTATGTATGTATGTATGTATGTATGTATGTATGTATGTATGTATGTATGTATGTATGTATGTATGTATATCTATATAGATATGTATATAAGTGTATACTCATGGCGTGCATATCTAAATCGTGAGTGATGGTTTAATTATATGATGTGATCATATGGATGTATATATATTGTGTATGTGAATGATATATATACTTGTGGTGTAAATCATACCACGCAAATGCTATCATGGGAAGTTGCGTGACGAGGGTGAGCACTTTGGCTTGAGGAGCAGGGTGTGGATATTTCCCAGGTCATAGTAGTCCATTTTATTTATTTGTATGATTTTATATTTTGTGGGTGAGAAGTTTTGGGTATGGGTCGTTCTCACCAATCGGTTAGGGACTATGACCGCTTCCCACACGTTATGATTGATTTTTTCACCATGGCGGTGAGAAAATAGTCCGATAGATGGTGACCCCGAGAGAAAGTGAGTAATTCCTGGAAGATGATAGCATGGTGCAATATATTGGCATTCTATAGCCGGTTCTGTTATATGAATTGCATAGTGTACATTATGTGTGATATGCATGCTTGGCTATAGTAATGAATGATTATATATATATATATATATTCAGACTAAATATATATTTGTATATCCTATAGATGAAAAGGATATGGAGTTTCGATGATATACATCTTGGGTGATTTTGGTGTACTATTTCATTGGGGTCGAAGGATCATATTTAGACACAATTGAGGTTATGTCGACCCAAGGATTTCAATAGAGATTAAATTGAGTATTTAGAGATGGTAGTCTATGATTAGATAGTTGTAGTAGTAGGATTTATGTAGATGACAAAATGGATCCCTGCTATCGACATTGTCAAGGAGTAGTCTATCGGGGGGTTCCTTATTTAGATTTCGCTTTGCGAGACGCCCCACGCACGAAATGCAGTGATATGTTGAGAGTAGAGAGAAGTTTTGTCCTTATTATATAGTATGCCTGTTATTTAGAGAATAAATTATTATATTAAAGCCTAATGTTAATGTGCAACGTATTAAGACTTATAATTGGTGTAAGCTAAGAATTGGAATCTAATCTTATAAGGCATACATGTGTAAATATAATTAAGTGTGATTAGAATGGGAAGGATTCGAGGGTTATGTTCGAATGGCAGGTTATGTGGGTATAGGCCATGCGTATGGTAATGTAGGTTGTCCTTATGGGTGGGGTAACTTAATTAAGATTCCAGGACGCGAATAGGTGCGCGCCGTTAGATGAGAGGTGAGTTTGGGGTTTCACGAGAGTGCGACTCCACTTTAATTACGAAATAATGTATTGATATTTATTATGCACGGTTAACACACTTGCTAAAAAATTTTACACCTCGGGCTATGACCCGTTTGTATTTCTCTTTTTCTATATATATGTATGTATATATTACTAGAGGTGTCCTACCGCATGGATGCCGAATGCTTTTCTATCCAGAGTCTTGGGAACCGTAGCAGATGCGGACTGTTGCGGGATTTAGATTGTAGTCGCTTCCTATCCCTATTTAAATCTAAATAGGATTCATGTTGTACATCGGGTTTACACCCCAAAGTTATATGTAGTGATTTATATTTCTTCGTTACGGTTGTTTTCCTGTCTGTGACCCGACAGCTTATTCGGGTATATTTTCCCTTGTATGAGCTGATTTAATTTTATTCTAGTGTTTCCTTTATCATGGTACTTGTGTATACGTTACCTTTACTAGATATCTATACTGTTGGTTTGTTGTTTGTGGCATGTTTTATTTCATTTTGGCATCTCTCTTATAGGATTTCGGGTAGTTAGCCTTATCAGTTATTGTATAGTCTGTTAGTACTGAGACTGAGCCATCTGACATTCCTGATTTATTATCGTATAGGTCTGGCCACCCGTTATTATTTTAAGCGGGGTGTCACATTTAAAACTGCAATGAAGCAAGTATTATATTAATATTAGTTTCGAACTCAAACATGAGATTCTTACCTCCCCACTATTGTGCATGCCTAACGTACATCTAACCCAACCTAGTTATTTATCTCACTCCCAACTAGGCCATTACCTTATAGTTATAACTATATCTCAAAGGAGTATCCCGTATCGCCCATATAATACGTTATTACAGTAGTTTATCCCTCACAACTAAACGTCATTATTCACCATCCGACCGGTTAATCTTTTACCAACTGAGATGATTTTATTTCTCATTATTTCTATATCTACTAATTTCACACAGTAGAATCTTCCCAAGTTTATTCATATATGTAGTCCATTACCCTATATATGTATACCAAACCTGCACCCCTTAGTTAATAGCAGTTGGCGCAAAGCAATTATTATGATTACCGTATCTACTAGTTTCACAAAGTAGAAATTTCCACAATCACATATATACATATAGTCATAACATCCCTATACATATATACATATATATACAATAATCATGCACCCTTAGGTTAAGATCACTTGGCGCAGATGCATACTCTGCTATCATGTCCTGATGCATTGCTCGTTGCATATGGACAATTGGTTCGGCGTCTCTCACAAACCATGAATCTCATAACACAAATATTGGAGGTGAGCATACTCACCAGCCAAATGGGTCATGCACATACCTACGCTCCCATTCAGCTGTCAAAACTATCCTACGTCTGAGATAACACTTATCCAAGTTTATATGCTCTCGTTACAAGTCAAATATCCCCCCCCCCATTAGGTCAGTCAGGATAAGACTGTCCGCTGCGCGAAACCTCCTCTCGATAGCAAGTAGCGTATGTATGTTATACACATAAATACAATCATATAATAGGCATTCACACATCCTATTGAAATTGATTAGGTAATCACCCAACCCATACATATATTTTCCATACGTAGTATACTCTCATTAGTACTTATAATATTATTATCTCTCTCAAAATTTCCACGCTTAACTCACTTTTACAAAATATGTAAGGCATTACTCTACGAATATCCCCTAACAATTCTGCACTATGTTAAAATCATCAAATGATAATTTTCCTCACTCCAAATAACTGTACAAATCGAATTGCACTAAAATAGAAGTTTTCTAGATTTTGAACCTGTCGTTCTTACCAAAATGGATGTCGTTCGAACGACATGCATTCTCATTCAAATGAGACTCAATCTCATTCGAACGAGATTGAGCAAAATCCACCCCCACCAGACCCTTTACGTTTTTCACTTGTTACAGTTCGTCTTCTTCAGAAATTCAATCCTAAAACCTCTAAATTCTTCATCCCAATCACCAAAACAACAACTTAATTGATCTCCTAACATGCTTAGATGATTTCTAGCAACCTATAATCATTAAATCTTCACAATACATCAATATATTATGAAATCCCCCAATTGAACAATTAAAACCCTAGCTTTTTAACTTTCCTTTTAAAACCCAGATTCATTTCTCAATCACAACATATAATTTTGGGATTTCTATTATACACACATAGGGATTCAATTCTTCATCAAGATAACTTTTATTGTATGGATCAAATTCTCTAAATTCTCCCAATTCAAATCTAAATCATGTATTTGATACCTATGCTAACATGCGCACAATTATTGATAATATAAAGAAAGTAATAAACACTTTCCTCGATTATGATGGTCTGATCTGCTGATGATATTGGTATAGACTTGTTCCTCATCTTTCAATCTACGCAAAGGTGGTGACGGTGGTGGAAGACGATGGGTTTTTGGCCTTAATCTCTTGGGGCTTGTTCTCTATCACCGCGTGTGGCTCTCCCTTGAAGTTTGTGCATAATAGCCTAAATTTTCCTTTACCTAACTGATATTAACCATCTCTAATTTTCGTCATTAATTAAACCCTAAAAATGCAATTTATCAAAACGCCCTCCCGAGATGCCGGTTAGGACTAAAATTATCCCGGGACCCAAATTAAACCCCATGGTACACTATTTTGACCATCTCAACCCTTTCGGACTCAATAGCGCACTCAAAATGGTCATACGAGTTACTTAAAAATAATTTACTTCTTTAATCCATTAAACTAG
Organism: Sambucus nigra; assembly: GCA_949130495.1. Lineage (NCBI taxonomy): Eukaryota > Viridiplantae > Streptophyta > Magnoliopsida > Dipsacales > Adoxaceae > Sambucus > Sambucus nigra. The sequence goes on along the minus strand of OX422211.1, from coordinate 187,449,148 downwards.
TCCCGACACGACTCACACGTCCATCCTGACTTAATGTACCAAATTGCCGTATTTCCCACTCTCGACAATTTATAGAATTTCATAATTCCATATTACATAACCACAAAATAGCATTCAATAATTTTCATCAATAAGTATTAACCCTAGGCACCTTATTTAATAATTATTTTAATCTAGATTAATTAACTAACAAATTAATTTCTCACCTTTTTCTCTTAATTAGTCCAATATTAATAATAAATCTCATAATTATTTAATATCAACAAAATACGGGGTATTACATACTTCCCCCCTTACAACGGAATTTTGTCTCGAGATTATGAAAAAATATACCAGGTACAAACAACGTTGAATATATGTTGCACATCGTATCATTGCCCTCCCAAGTAAACTACTCAGTACCACACATATAGTACGTTATCGAATACCCTTAATAATGAACATTTCACATATGTTCATTTTAAACTCTAGGTTACCCTATCACGTAGGTTCACACCAAAGTCTTATCATTTTAAGTTTGACTACTTAAGATTTATTTTAGATATATTAGTCATCTATATTTCTACTATTCGTACCTTAGTAGATTAATCATTCTTTAGATACACACGATCTCGTCTCGCAACGATCGCACACGCATCGGTTATTGGCGTTGTATATACTTTATATACATTATATACTATAGATATCAACTCATCTTGAATTCTAGCAATATGATTTGTTTCCCCCACCTTTAACCAACGATCATGAGAAGAACAAGGTTTACCGTGCCATTCCTCGACTGGCACCATGCTCAAAAGTGAACTTATATGCGTTATTGTACACAAACTCCACTAGTGGAAGGGGCTTCTCTCTTCCTCCCATGAGACTCAAGGGTATACCTATAATTTATTCTCCAACCTTTTATTAGTCCACTTGTTCTGCCCATTCGTTTGTGGATGATAGGTCGTACTCAACCATAACTCGATATCCAAAGCCTCGTGAACACTTTTCCATAATTGAAGGACAAAGATCTTATCCCAATCAAACTCGATATCAAGTGAAACCCCACATAACCCCACTATTTCGATTATAAATATCTGTGCATACTATCCCGTAGTATGACCAATCTTAACTGGCATAACATGAGCTACATCGGTCAACTGATCTATATCACCCATATATGATCGTAACCCTTTCTCAATAAAATTTGTGGTAATATTCTTCCAATATTACTTCAAAATCCCTAATGGTTGAAGAAATCTCTACTAGTTTAAGATGGTCCACCCTTTTTCAATGGGACATGTGACCCATTGCAAACCAAATTTAGCTATATTTCCCCTCCTTAAATCCCATCACCATTTTCAGTATAACATGATACACCTGATATTCTTCTCAAATATACCTTTAACCTTGATCCATGAGACTTTGCCTCACCCCGTGTCATAGGCCCTTCCCTCACTCTAAAAATTAGTTTCTCCTGAAACGTAAGCCTCTAACAAATCTTGCGGAATAAACTTCAACTCCTCGGGCTAAATATTATTGAATTCACATAACAATCACAATCTACTACCTAATACAATGCCATTCTCATGAAAGTACAATCAAGTCTTGATATCTCCACTCTATCTTCATTTACCTCGTCCCATACGTTCCGAACAAAAAAAAATCAAGATTCAATTACGTATGGCGCCCATACACCCTATGCCTTGCACATTTTTGCACAAATGAATTATATTCTCACATTATAATGGAATTATCCACTCTCAATTATACTCTCATAAATGTATAATTACTAAGGTATGAATCACATGTACTACCATCCAAACTTCTCTCCAACTCCCGACGTTCGTTAGTTTCATGCGTGGGATGTCTCGTAAAGCGAAATCCAAACAAGGAACCTTCCCGATAAACTACTACCTAATATTATCGGTCGTCGAGATCCTTAAGTCCCCAAGTCCATAACATGTACCTTCCCACAATGTCCGTATGTTGACATATTAATCTACGTATGTCCGTAAAAATAACATGAACATGGCGCTCTCACTATTCCAAGTTTCGGCGCTATATATAACAAGTTATGTCTCACTACTTGATAAAGAATACAATGTATCTTGAGTCACATCAGTAAATAAATTCTTACACATACTCACTGGTGTCTACGATATCATGAAATTTTCATATACATATATATAGGCCCATCCCTATTTTAGGTGGCACTACACATAAGTAATTTTACTCACCCAGAGTATCCAGCATGATAGTCTTATCACTCAATCTACTATCGTTCAAACATTTAGTAATTATCACTACACATTACCATAATAAGCTCTATTTTGTTAACTCAGTCAATAGAACATTATAACAATAAATTATGCTTTTAGGACCCACCCAACTCACTCACGGATGACATCAGAAAGCCCAGTTATCCATGATAAATATGTTTGTAACTAGACTGCTAAAATTAACGTACCCAGTAAACTCGACTCGCATGCGAACTTTAGTGTTAACAATTCACATATGTATTGTGACACACCCATGTCACTTGACCCAATCCTTTTCTTGCAAGGATGAAACAAAACTTCATCAGGCTCACCTGATCGTAGGGTCCCATCACGTAGATGCCAACACGACCTACGAGCATCTGCAATCTTTATATATCTAGTATTTCAACCCCATAGTTGTCCCCTCCTTGCTGTTGGAAACATTATTCTATTATGCGTCTTACACACCTATCATTGAAACATTGGCCTAAATATCGAGACCTCAATTATGGCCTTACTATCCACCCTATTTCATCTTGGGCCTCATCGACCCTGAAATACGGTATGCTATGTTACCGAGGACTTTACTCACCCTACCTGAACCCACCACCCAATTCCTCCTCTAACAATCTCACTCATCTAGTTGTTATGCCTAATTGACATGGTTTACCATTCTAAAATGTCATCGGTTGTACTTCTCAACGTGGACATATTCAACATTGATAGTTCCACTCTCTACACATAGGGAAACTTCTCGATCCATTTCCTGTCACTAGTCCCACTGATCATTTTGGAATGTCCTTTCCTCGAACTGGTAGTCTTAGCTCCCAATCATTCTCCTGTTGTCTCTTTGGCTATGCGAGCTATCATAACTATTGTTGTCCTCTATAGCCCTGATTGATTTTGTCACACCCCAAACCCAATATCCATACTTATCATTTGTTATTGGAATAATTGGATCATAATCTTGAGCCCATTGGAAAATATACTTCATTTATCAATATTTTTCCTTACATAATGTGCATAATGAACATAATATTGTTCTTGTGTCATAACGAAGTCAACATCATAGTCATAATTAGAGATTATACAATACTACGATTAACTATGATAAACTCAATCCATACTAAATCAATATATACAATGTGTGAGTATATCAAAATCTTCAGTGTGACAATGATAAAATTTCCATACTTAAACCCCAGTTATTCTAACGGTGCAACTCTCAAAGTTACCGGTCATAGATTATCCTAGCTGGCAGCGTACAAACCAGAAATTGTTAAAATATAAACTATAAGCATTAAGCTTAGTGAGGTACTACTTCCCTGCAATAGAATAACAATTCTATATCGAATATGTGAATACAAAATCAGAACAATCCTGCCCATTAGCAATAACAAATCATGGATCATAAGATCAAAATAATTCTGCCCAATTGCAATAACAAATCCTGGATCATAAGATCCAAATAATCCTGCCCATTGGCAATAACAAATCCTGGATCATAAGATCCAAATAATTCTGCCCATTGGAAATAACAAATCCTAGATATTTGAATATCCAAACAAATCCTGAATACCGAAGTATTCAAACCAATCCTGGATCATAAGACCCAAACAAATCCTGGATCATGAGACCCAAACAAATCCTGGATATTTTTATATCCAAACAAATCTTGAATACCGAAGTATTCAAACAAATCCGTTCTTAGAGCTATATTCATATTTATATATGAAACAAATCATATGTACACTCACCTTGGCAGTTTAACTGGCTTTGCCCTTGCCTTTATCCAGTACTTGTCCAATTATCTCTTCTTACCTTCCTATCATTATTAAAATATTAGTATCATCATAATAATATCAATAATCCAAAGAACGATTTAAACATAATTCAATCCATAAGCATCACATGATTCCATTCAAATCATTTATCACAAGTGAAGTCCCATCCAAATTCATGCTAGTATATTTAACATATCCAAATCATAGACCAAATATAAATTCATTTAGTCTTGGAAATTAAATCCTTGTCATATTAGTATTCCAATACAAAATATGGTACATCATTTTAGGTCTCGTAGAGCAAGATATGCTCATTTCTTTACCACATGGTAAATCTACCCTATAGGCCCTCTTATCGTTCATTCAACTTCCACGAATTTCCATAATCTTTCTACATCATAAATTTATATGATATTTCACCCAACATCAGTAAACACATTGAAAAATATAATATTAAAGTTTCATAATTTTTAAGGTTCGTTTGCTATGTCAAGCAAAACACCGAACACATGGCGGGCATATTTTCACCCTTAGGGCAGATTTCATACCCGAATTTCAAACTCTCACCAAAGACTCATTTCTTGGAATGTTCCCATTATTTTCGGATATGTCATACATATATGATTCCAGGTTAATCTCCAATTGGAATAAAACCATTCCAGTAAGTATACAAAAATATATGGAAGTTTGAATAAACAAAGTTTCTAAACAAAGCAATTTTAGGGTTTTATACATTAAACTTAACTTAAACTTTCATCTAACCAAACATATATATCAAGGGCTGAAATATTAGTAAACAAATGATGGTTTCTATCATCTAAAACATAAATATAAGAAAAAAATAAGATTTGCAGTTAGAATTACCTTCGTGGCTTTTACGTAATTTTCTATGAATTTTCTTCAATTTTCTCCTCACTTTTTCTTCCTAACTTCCTACTTCTCTTTCCTTAAGCTTAAAATCTCTCATGGATGCATTTTGGATGAATAAAGAGGTAATTATAAGGGTTTAAGGTCGGCCAAAGCCACCAACCTCCCCAACCAATAAGAATAAAACATTTGTTACCATAATAAGACAAAATACTACATAACGGATGGACTATTTTGCCCTTGTTTCGTAATTTTTGTATAACTTCTCACTCGAACCTCCATTTCACACACCGTTTGTTGTGTTACAACCATAACTCACTTTTCTACAACTATATAGTTTTCACCTCAAGTCAATTGTTATGTCATAAAGGTCAAAACTAGACTTAAACATGAACATTCCTACCGAAACCTTCAAAATTTTGTATTTGTAACTAATTCGACATTTCATGCTTTTTGAAGGTAGGATTAGACTAAACATAATAAATTAACATCATATATATTAATAACAAACTAATCATATCACATAAGCTAGGCATGATTTAAGCATAATTAATCATAATAATATTCGGGCTGTCACAATTCTCCCCCTGTTAGGAAATTTCGTCCCCGAAATTGACATACCTTGGTTGTCTGAATCAAACAAATACGGATAATCAATCTTCATGGTATCCTCGCTCTCCCATGTAGCCTCTTCCATGAAATGCCTTCGCCACACAACTTTCACAAGTGGGATCACTTTTGATCTCAATACTTGTTCCTTCCTATCGACGATTGCAAGCGGTTCTTCCACGTAGCTCAAATCTTCCTTCAACTCAATAGGTTGTCCCACCAATACATGTGAAGGGTCCGCTACATACTTTCTCAACATAGAAACATGGAAAACATCATGTAATCGACCTAAATCTGTTGGTAATGCTAACTTGTAGGCAACCGTCCCGACTTTTTCAAGGATTTCATAAGGTCCAATGTAGCGTGGACTTAATTTTCCTTTATTTCCAAACCTCATAACTCCTTTCCATGGCGATATTCGAAGAAACACATAATCCCCTTTCTGGAATTCCAAATCTTTTCATCGTTTATCTGCATAACTTTTTTGTCTGCTTTGAGCTATTCTCATTATATCTTGAATAATCTTCACTTTTTCAGTGGTGACTTCAATCAACTCTGGACCCTCTATCTTCCTCTCACCAACTTCACCCCAATATACGGGTGTACGACACCGTCTACCATACAACGCTTCATATGGAGCCATACCAATAGTAGACTGAAAACTATTGTTATATGAAAATTCTATCAAAGGCAAATATTCATCCCAATTACCTTTGAAATCAAGCACACAATCTCTAAGCATATCTTCCAAAATCTGTATTGTTCTTTCAGACTGCCCATCCGTCTGGGGATGAAAAGCCGTACTAAACTTTAAGTTGGTACCCATAGCATACTGCAAACTATCCCAGAATCTGGAGGTAAAAGTAGGGTCCCTATCTGAAATAATAGAAACAGGTGCTCCATGCAATCGAATAATTTCATTAACATACAATCTAGCATACCTATCAACTGTATACGTAGTCTTGACTGCTAGAAAGTGAGCTGACTTGGTTAACCTGTCTACCATTACCCAAATCAAATCTGACCCCTTCTGGGATCGAGGAAGCCCAACTACAAAATCCATCGTTACATGATCCCATTTCCATTCTGGTATTGGCAATGGTTGAAGTAAACCAGTAGGTTTCTGATGCTCCACTTTCACTTGCTGACATATAAGGCATCTAGCAACAAAATCAGCTATTTCCTTTTGCATATTATTCCACCAATAATGCTCCTTTAAATCCCTATACATTTTAGTACTACCAGGATGCATAGTATAAATGGAATTATGAGCCTCATCTAAAATTTCCTCTTTTAATCCACACACATTAGGCACGCACAATCACTGCTTATACAATAAAGTGCCATCATTCACAATACAAAAATCTTCAGACTTACCATCTCGGACATCTTGTCGTTTCTTCTCAAGAAAAGGATCTTGACTTTGCAAATCACGAATACGTGTAGCTAATAAAGGCCTCACGCTTACATGAGCAAAGAACATGTCCCCATCGGCTAGCTTCAATTCCACTCCCATCAATCTCAACTCCATGATTTTGGAAACTCTAGCACACCGAATACAAGATAACCTTCCCGAAGCCTTTCTACTCAGAGCATCTGCAACTACATTTGCCTTTCCTGGGTGGTAGTGAATTGTACAATCATAATCTTTAATTAACTCCATCCACCGCCTCTACCTCAAATTCAACTCCTTCTGAGTAAATAAATACTTAAGGCTTTGATGGTTAGTAAAAATTTCACATACCTCACCATATAGATAATGACGCCATAATTTCAAAGCAAACATAATAGCAGCAACTTCCAAATCATGTGTAGGATAATTACGTTCATGTGTACGCAACTGCCTAGAAGCATAAGCAATAACTCTACCATGCTGCATAAAAACACAACCCAACCCCTGGTGTGAAGCATCATTATAAATAAGAAAACCATCTCCACCATGTGGAATAGTAAGAACAGGGGCAGTTACCAACCTCTTTTTCAATTCATCAAAACTATTTTCACAATCAGAATTCCATTCAAACTTAACAAATTTCCGAGTTAGTTTAGTCATCGGCAAGGAAATTGAAGAAAATCCTTTAATAAACCTTCTATAATACCCAGCTAAACCCAAAAAACTTCTCACCTCAGTCACATTATTGGGCCTCTCCCATTTTATAATAGCTTCTACCTTCTTGGGATCAACACATATACCATCTCCAGAAATAACATGGCCTAAGAATACAACTTTTGATAGCCAAAATTCACATTTTCTAAACTTAGCATACAATTGCTTATCTTTCAACACATTCAAAATAGTTCTGAGATGCTTTTCATGTTCAACCATATCACGTGAATAAATCAGAATATCATCAATAAAAACTATCATAAATGAATCAACAAAAGGATGTAGTACCCGGTTCATAAGATCCATAAATATAGCTGGAGCATTAGTTACCCCAAAAGGCATCACGAGAAATTCAAAATGACCATACCGAGTACGAAAAGAAGTTTTAGAAATATCACTCTCCTTAACCCTCAACTGATCACCCGATCGTAAGTCTATTTTTGAAAACACTTTAGCACCCTGTAACTGATCAAACAAATCATCTATACGCGGTAAAGGGTATTTGTTCTTAATTGTAGATTTATTCAGTTGCCTATAATCAATACACAAACGCATAGTTCCATCTTTCTTTTTCATAAATAAAACTGGCACCCCCCATGGAGATACACTAGGTTGTATGAACCCCCTATCAAGAAAATCCTGCAACTGAATTTTGAGTTCTTTCAACTCAGCAGGTGCCATTCTATACGATGACACAGAAATAGGGGTTGTCCTCGGTGCTAATTCAGTACTAAATTCAATTTCTCTTTCTGGAGGTAACCCTGGTAACTCACTAGGAAACACTTCTGGAAAATCCCGTACAATAGGAACATCGACTAATTGTAAAGATCCCTTCCTAGTGTCAAGAACATATGCAATAAAACCCTCACAACCCTTACTCAATAATTTCCTCGTCTAAATAGGAGAAATGAGGCAATTGGGAACAATTTTCCTTTCCCCCACAAATTTAAATTCGGTCTCACCAGGCATATTAAAAACAACTTCCTTACAGAAACAATCCATATATGTATGATATTTAGATAACCAATCCATTCCCATAATTATATCAAAATCAGAAATATCCAATGCAAGTAGATCTATAACTGTATCTCTAGCCCCCACAGTCAAAACACAATCATGAAAAACATATTCAACTACAATCATATCCCACATAGGCATGGAAATACCCAACCCCACCTCTAAATGAGTGCATGGTCTATTCAGATATATGGAAAATGCATATAACACAAAAGAATGTGTGGAACCAGGATCAATCAGAACATATGCACTTCTATCAGTAACATAAAGTGTACCTGTCACCACATCTGGAGTAATCTGAGCTTCTTTCATTGTAAAAACTCGTCCACCTGGACTGAAACTACTAGCTTGTCCTATGCCCATACTTTTCACTGCACTGCCTCGAGATAACATTCTACTTGCTACTTCACTATGTGTTGTTGGAGTCTCTGCCAACTGCGGACAATTCTTTTTAACATGCCCCACTTGATGAAAATGGTAGCATTCCACTCCTTTAAGCTTAGGACACTCGGATTTATAATGCCCCTCCTCTTTACAAAAGAAACACGTAACAACTCTCACTGGTGCCTCACCTTTTCCTGACCTCCAACCCAGACTAGAAGATTCTCCACCCCTAGTATATCTGCCAAATCTCCCCTGACCTCTACCACTATCTCCACCACCTTTCTGAAATTTATGAGGTTCCATCTTAACACTTCCACCCTCACCTCCCTTCGAGTGAGATGCGTCGAATCTACTTTTCTTAAAACTCTCTCTACTCTCCACCCCTTGGTTCATTTGCCTTTCTGCTATCGTGGCTTTGTTTACCAGATAAGCATAATCTTCTAACACATAAGTGGCCACTCTATTTTGAATAGGCCAAATCAGTCCATCTTGAAACTTACTACATTTATCTTCTTCCTCCTGCACGTACTTAGTAGCAAATCTAGATAAAGCAGTAAATTTAGCATCATACTCCCTCACAGACATGTTCCCTTGGGTCAAATTTATAAATTCCCTCACCTTCTCCCTCCTATCAACCTTAGGGAAATACTTAATGTACAAAGCTTTAATAAACTCATCCCAAGTAATAAGACCAGTACCTTCCATTCTGGGCACCAAATGGTTGCTGGCTTCCCATAAATATTTCGCCTCTCCTTTGAGCTTAAACACAGCTAGATTCACTTTCTGGTTATCTGGAACCTTCATAACTGCAAAGATAGTTTCTAGATCCCTGACCCACATCTCATCTTCTGTAGGTTCAACTGACCCTGAATATTCTAGAAGATTCAACTTCAAAAAGTTCTCATGCATGGAATCTTTCATTTCTTTCCTTTCCTATTTCTCAATCCTGGCCACAGTCTTTGATTCTAGATATCTAGCCAGTTATTCTGCCATTTGCGCCATATTTCTTTCTTGTTGCTCTGCCATCCTCATCATTGCCTACACCATCATCTTAATCTCTATAGGTAGTTCATTCTCTCTGGCCCTTCCGGAAACACTCTGCTCTTCTTCACTATTGTCTGTATGAGAAGCTACTCCCTCTTCTCGATGTTGTCCATCCCCAGGTTCCATCTGGAATTATCTGTAATACAACAAAGTTCTAACAACCAACATAAACAGTTTATAATACTAAACTATTGGTTAGTACATAAACAATTCATAAATATCAAATCAACTCAATAACTTCCATCTAATCGTCACACACGCTCTAATACCACTACTTGTCACACCCCAAACCCAATATCCATACTTATCATTTGTTATTGGAATAATTGGATCATAATCTTGAGCCCATTGGAAAATATACTTCATTTATCAATATTTTTCCTTACGTAATGTGCATAATGAACATAATATTGTTCTTGTGCCATAACGAAGTCAACATCATAGTCATAATTAGATATTATACAATACTACGATTAACTATGATAAACTCAATCCATACTAAATCAATATATACAATGTTTGAGTATATCAAAATCTTCAGCGTGACAACGATAAAATCTTCATACTTAAACCCCAGCTCTTCTAACGGTGCAACTCTCAAAGTTACCAGTCATATATTATCTTAGCTAGAAGCGTACAGACCTCAAATTGTTAAAATATAAACTATAAGCATTAAGCTTAGTGAGGTACTCCTTCCCTGCAATAGAATAACAATTCTATATCGAATATGTGAATACAAAATCTAAACAATCCTGCCCATTGGCAATAACAAATCATGGATCATAAGATCCAAATAATTCTGCCCATTTGCAATAACAAATCCTGGATCATAAGATCCAAATAATCCTGCCCATTGGCAATAACAAATCCTGGATCATAAGATCCAAATAATTCTACCCATCGGCAATAACAAATCCTAGATATTTGAATATCCAAACAAATCCTGAATACCGAAGTATTCAAACCAATCCTGGATCATAAGACCCAAACAAATCCTGGATATTTTAATATCCAAACAAATCCTGAATACCGAAGTATTCAAACAAATCCTAGATCATGAGACCCAAACAAATCCTAGATATTTTAATATCCAAACAAATCCTGAATACCGAAGTATTCAAATAAATCCGCTCTTAGAGCTCTATTCATATTTATATATGAAACAAATCATAAGTACACTCACCTTGGCAGTTTAACTGGCTTTGCCCTTGCCTTTATCCAGTACTTGTTCAATCGGCTCTTCTTCCCTTCCTATCATTCTTAAAATATTAGTATCATCATAATAATATCAATAATCCAAAGAACGATTTAAACATAATTCAATCCATAAGCATCACATGATTCCATTCAAATCATTTATCACAAGTGAAGTCCCATCCAAATTCATGCTAGTATATTTAACATATCCAAATCATTGACCAAATATAAATTCATTTAGTCTTGGAAATTCAATCCTTGTCATATTAGTATTCCAATACAAAATACGTTACCTCATTTTAGGTCTCGTAGAGAAAGATATTCTCATTTCTTTACCACATGGTAAATCTGCCCTATAGGCCCTCTTATCGTTCATTCAACTTCCATGAATTTCCATAGTCTTTCTACATCATAAATTTATATGATATTTCACCCAACATCATTAAACACATTGAAAAATATAAGATTAAAGTTTCATAATTTTTAAGGTTCGTTTGCTACGTCAAGCAAAACACCGAACACATGGCGGGCATATTTTCACCCTTAGGGCAGATTTCATACCCGAATTTCAAACTCTCACAAAAGACTCATTTCTTGGTATTTTCACATGATTTTATGATATGTCATACATATATGAGTCTAGGTTAATCTCCAATTTGAATAAATCCATTCCAGTAAGTATAAAAAAATATACAGAAGTTTGAATAAACAAAGTTTCTAAACAAAGTAATTTTAGGGTTTTATACATTAAACTTAACTTAAACTTTCATCTAACCAAACATATATATCAAGGGCTGAAAGTTTAGTAAACAAATGATGGTTTCTATGATCTAAAACATAAATATAAGAAAAATAATAAGATTTGCAATTAGAATTACCTTCGTGGCTTTTACGTAATTTTCTATGAATTTTCTTCAATTTTCTCCTCACTTTTTCTTCCTAACTTCCTACTTCTCTTTACTTAAGCTTAAAATCTCTCATGGATGCATTTTGGATGAATAAAGAGGTAATTCTAAGGGTTTAAGGTCGGCCAAAGCCACCACCCTTCCCAACCAATAAGGGAAAAACATTTGTTGCCATAATAAGACAAAATACTACTTAACGGATGGACTATTTTGCCCTTATTTCGTAATTTTGGTATAACTTCTCACTCGAACCTCCGTTTCACACACCGTTTGTTGTGTTACAACCATAACTCACTTTTATACAACTATATAGTTTTCACTTCAAGTCAATTGTTATGTCATAAAGGTCAAAACTAGCCTTAAACATGAACATTCTTACCGAAACCTTCAAAATTTTGTATTTGTAACTAATTCGACATTTAATGCTTTTTGAAGGTAGGATTAGACTAAAAATAATAAATTAACATCACATATATTAATAACACACTAATCATATCACATAAGCTAGGCATGATTTAAACATAATTAATCATAATTATATTCGGGCTGTCACAGATTTCCTCATCACTTGGTAGGAAGTTAATTAATCATGATTATCTAAATGAGTTTCCTATTGGAAATACTCTCACGTGGTGTTTTAGTAACACTGTTAAGTTAAGTTTATCTTTTCGGCCAAATTCTCTAACCCTCCTAGCTCACTTCTTTTAAAAGTGATGAAATAACTTGAAAACGTATAACCTTGATGACATCCACATCAGCCATTTTAGCTGGATTTATCATCTAACATCATATTCTACACACGATCCACCTTTTTCTTGTTCGAAATTCCTTATGCAATTCAACCTATCTCTCATGATCGGTCTCTAGCCTACCCACTGTGCTAAATTTCAAAATTTCACTCGCATCTCCGTCATAACGTCGAATGGAAGACCACACGATCAAATCGTACCCAAATTTCTCTTTAAATTTTCAAACATGCTTATTTATACGTGGTGATTGACTCTAATCACTTTATGTCGTTCCTAAGATCTACAACTTTAATCCCAATTTAATTTTAAGTGTCGCTACACTCCAGTATATTTTATTGACTTAGAACTTTATGCTTCCATTGGCCTATTATACTTTCTCTCTTTCTTCTCTACATCTTCACCGATGACTTTTCAAAATATTCCCTCTGATTTCCCCTTGTCGACTATGCTAGAAAATCTTGAAATCGTTCCACCGTTACCTAGGACTATGCCTGGGGAACCCTTTTGTTCCCAAGTGATGATTCTTTTATCACTTTCTTAAATAATACTCATGGTGACTTTTGTCACATCCACCATTCCCAAGTTACTCTATTGCCTTCTGTCGGGCTTCTTCTCATGCCGCTCTTCTTACGGACCTCGTTGTTCATCCTATAATGTTTGGTGTACATACAAAAAAAATCGTAAAATGAGTCACATCAATTATAATTCATAGCAGAAGAACGTAAGTCGCATGCATAAGGGAAGACAATAATCCCATAATAAGGCTCTACATCAAAGAACGCTAAGCTGAAACGTGAAAAGTTGTAAAGATACTAAGACACTAAAACATGATACTCTGATACCACCTGTGACACACCACCTAATTAAATACCGGGTGATCAGTCCTTTATTAAATTAAATCGAAGTGATTGGTTGGTTCATTCTTAGAAGCACTGTCGAAAAACATTTTGTCTTCATTTATCACCAAATAAATAATTAATCTAAGTGTCAAAATAATTAATTTTAAATATACCCAAAAAATTCGTTAATAAATTTTCATATTTAAAACAAAAGATAACTGCATCCCACAAGAATAAAATAAATACTGAACGCAAATCAATTATTGAAATAAATAATACTGGACAAAACATTCTGGTTCAAAGTCCCCAACCAAAAGTGTAATACTACTCAATCCAATAAGAGAAGAAATACTACTAAGAAAAGTATAATCTCTGAATAACTAAACTGGAAGTGTGCAACACATGCCCTAATTGAAATTTCTGAACTAGAACTGAATGGAAAGATAGAAGCGGATATTCTTAATAACCTACAACTTCCACAACAGCTGCATCTCGGCAAATGATCCATGCATCTAAGTCTGGTAGCGACCCTGTGGCTGGGCACCTGATAAATAATATATATATATATATATATATATATATATATAGCAAAAGAGAGGAGAATAGAAAAAAACGGGTCAAAGCACGAGTTGTGAAAATATTTATTTTAGCAAGTATTTAAAACTGCAATGAAGCAAGTATTATGTGCATGTTAGTTTTGAACTCTCACATGATATTCTCACCTCTCCTCTATTGTGCACGCCCAACGTACCTCTAACCCAACCTAGTTATTTATCTCACTCCCAACTAGGCCATTATCTTATACTTCTAACTATATCTCAAAGGAGTTTCCCATATCTCCCATACAATACGTTATTACAGTAGTTTATCCCTCATAACTATACGTCATTATTCACCGTCCGACCGGTTAATCTTTTACCAACTGAGATTATTTTATTTTTCATTATTACTATATCTACTAATTTCACACAGTAGAATCTTCCCAAGTTTATTCTCATATATAGTCACATCATCCCTATATATATATACCACACATGTGCCCCTTGGTTAATACCACTTAGCGCAAAGAATTTATTATGATTACCATATCTACTAGTTTCACAAAGTAGAAATTTCTATAAGCACATATATACATATAGTCATAACATTCATATGGACAATTGGTTCGGCATGTCTCAGGAACCATGAATCTTATAACATAAATATTGGAGGCGGGCATACTTACCAGCCAAATGGGTCACACATATACCTACTCTCCCATTCAGCCGTTGAAACTATCCTACGTCTTAGATAACACTTATCAAAGTTCATATGCTCTTGTTACAAGTCAAAGATCCCCCCCATTGGGTCACCCAGGATAAGACTGTTTGTTGCGCGAAACCTCCTCTCGATAGCATGCAACGTAGGTATGTTATTCACATAAATACATTCATATAATAGGCATTAACACATCCTATTAAAATTTATTAGGTAATCACCCAACCCATACATAAATTTTCCATACGTATTATACTCTCATGACTACTTATAATATTATTATCTCGATTATTCTCTCTCTCAAAATTTCCATGGTTAACTCACTTTTCCAAAATATGTAAGGCATTACTCTACGAATATCTCCTAACAATTCTGCATTATGCTGAAGTCATGAAAGGATAGTTTTCCTCACTCCAAATAACTGTACAAATCGAATTGCACTAAAATAGGATTTTTCCAGATTTTGAACCGATCGTTCGAACTATAATGGATGTCGTTCTAACGACATGCATTGTCTTTCGAACGAGACTCAATCTTGTTCGAACGAGATTGAGCAAAGTCAACCCTATCAGACTTGTTATGTTTTTCACCTGTTACAGTTCGCCTTCTTCTGAAATTTAGTCTTAAAACCTCTAAATTATTCATCCCTATCACTAAAACAACAACTTAATTGATATCCTACCATGCTTAGATGATTTCTAGCAACCTATAATCATTAAATCTTCACAATACATCAATTAAATATGAAATCCCAAAATTGAACCATTAAAACCCTAATTCTTCAACTTTCCATTTAAAACCCAGATTCGTTTCTCAATCACAACATATAATTTTGGGATTTCTATTATACATACATAGGGATTCAATTCTTCATCAATATAACTTTTATTCTATGGATCAAATTCTCTAAATTCACCCAATTCAAATCTAAATCATGTATTTGATACCTATGCTAACATGAGCACAATTATTTCTAATAGAAAGTAAGTAATAAACACTTGCCTTGATTATGATGGTCTGATCTGCTGATGATATTGGTATAGACTTGTTCCTCGTCTTCCAATCTACGCAAAGGTGGTCATGGTGGTGGAAGACGATGTGTTTTTTACCTTAATCTCTTGGGGTTTATTCTCTCTCACCCTTTGTGGAGATCCCTTAAAGTTTGTGCATAATACCCTAACTTTTCCTTTACGTATATGGTATTACCCATATCTAATTTCCGCCGTTAATTAAACCCCAAAAATGCAATTTACCAAAATGCCCTCCCGGGATGCTGGTCAGGCCTAAAATTACCCCGGGACCCAAACTAAACCCACGGGTACACTATTTTAAGTATCTCGACCCTTTCGAACTCAATAGCGCACTCAAAATGGTCATACGAGTTACTTAAAAATAATGTACTTCTTTATGCCATTAAACTGGTCCCGATACGACTCACACGTGCATCCTGACTTAATGTACCAAACTGTCGTATTTCCCACTCTCGACAATTTATAGAATTTCATAATTCCATATTACATAAACACACAATAATATTCAATAATTTTCATCAATAAGTATTAACCCTAGTCATGCTAATTAATAATTATTTTAATCCGGATTAATTAACTAACAAATTAATTTCTCACCTTTTTCTCTTAATTAATCCAACAATAATAATAAATCTCACATTTATTTAATATCATGAAAATACGGGGTATTACATCTATCCTTTATGCACTCAAGTTCCTCTTCTACAAACTCTTTGATGTTTGAGTTGTCAATCACCATTCATTGTCCTTGGTTTTATACCAATATACACTCAAACACCGAGTCAACCTCATCGTCCAGACCTTTAGCTGCCCGTTCACACCTTCATAACTTGTAAATAATTCTACCGCAACTGTCGATAACTTTCTTCCTTATGAGGCCTCTTCCTATGATTTTCTTCCAGCTCCCTCATAAAGTATCTGCTGAGAACACTCTGGGTCTGGACGGACTTGATTAGACACATATTCTTCGTATTTATCCCCTTAATTTCGATATTTTTATGATCCTGTGCAGTGTAATTATCTTGGATTTGTCTCTTATTTATGCTACTAACCTTTTTTTGGCAAGTATTTCGTGTTTTGTGTATTTGTCATGTGTTTTACAGGTATTTCATGCAAGTTAGTGCGAAGGAGAACCCAAAACAGTGAAAGAAACCAAGAAATGGAGAGTTGAAGGGCATTTTAGTAATTTTTCAGCCTTAGTCCGAAGGTGGGGCCAACTAGAAAGTTGAAGAGCTCTAAATTATAAGAATACTGGA